>NW_026503177.1:0-55096 GCF_026875155.1 Cherax quadricarinatus
ATTTGTTTGGCATAGGGGAAAAATACTTTGGGCTTCGATTTCATTTAGGGCTTTTAGTTCTTCCCGCGATTCCTGACTCCAAAAGATTCCTTTAGCTTGAGTTCGATGCTTGCATTTCTCTGACCAGTGTCTCCCTACGCATTTCAGATATATTGACCTCTTTTAAAGCCGCTCTGTTATTCTTTTCCGTCGCCTGTAAAGGGAGTGCCTGTCTCTTTCTATTTTACATCTACTCCTCCTTTTTTTTAGAGGAATAAGCCTTGTGCATACATCGAGTGCCACCAAGTTAATCTGTTCTAGGCATACGTTGGGGTCTGTGTTGCTTGTATATCTTCCCAGCTTATATCGGTTAGGACTTGGTTTAACTTGGTCCCACTTTATATTTTTGTTATTGAAGTTGAATTTGGGGGAATGCTCCATCGTGACTAGTCTCATTATGTCGGTCTGGGCTCCACGCATACATGTCTGAACCTCAATTATGTTGTGATCTGAGTATATTCTTTTTGATATGGTGACATTTCTTATCAGATCATCATTGTTAGTGAAGATGAGATCAAAGTGTATTCTCCAGTCTAGTAGGCTCTATTATTTGCGGGTTTAAATTGTATTTTGTGCAGAGATTTAAAAGCTCGTGTGAGTGTGAGTTTTCATCAGAGCTGCCTCCTGGTGTTGTTACTGCAACAATATTATTTGCTATATTCCTCCATTTTAGGGGCCTTAAGTTGAAATCCCCAGGAGCAAGATGTTGGGTGCAGGAGCGGGAAGATTTTCCAGACAGTGGTCAATTTTTAACAAGCTGTTCCTGGAATTGCGGGGATGTTGCATCCGGAGGCTTGTAAGACTACCACAATGACTAGGTTTTGGTTCTCGACCTTTACTGCTAAAACTTCCACTACATCATTTGAGGCATTTAGCAGTTCTGTGCAAACAAGTGACTCTGCAATGTACAGGCCAACCCCCCCCTTTGCCTGTTCACTCTGTCACATCTGTATAGGTTGTAACCGGGATCCATATTTCGTTGTCCCAAGTGATCCTTTATGTGGGTCTCATGAAAGCCGCGAACATTGCCTTTGCCTCTGCAAGCAGTCCACGGATGAAAGTATTTTGTTGTTTGTTGCTGGCTTTAGACCCTGTATATTTGCAAAGAAGAATGTCATCGACTGGTGGTACTTTTGGTACGGGGGGGGATTTTTTTTTCCGGCATTAGTATCTGTATCTGTTGGTTTGGAGTGGGGGGCCATCGACTGTGGTTTCCACTCCAGGAATGACTGGATTTGGTGTACGTTTTTCTGCCATTTTCCTGCCATTTTTTTTCTTCCTGGCACAAAAAAAACCCTCTCCCTCTTGAGTGGCTGTGGCTACCCGGGTTTTTCCCATGGCCTGGATGTTTTGTATTTTTTTGTCCCCTTTAATGGTGTGCCTGGCAATTTAAGTTATAGCACAGTCTTTCCTGTACTGAAGAGGTACACATTTCAGGGTGAAAAAGCTTACAGGAAGGGAGTTTGCTTTTTTCCTGTGTCATATGGGCATGGCATTTTCTGGGGTGTCATATTTTTGCACTTTTCCCCGTCTTTTTTTTTTTTCCAGATTTCCCATGTCTGCAGATACCAAGTGCATAGTATGTGCACAGGCTTGGTTTCCGCTTGCCTTGGGTTTCTGTGACTGTATTCCCTGTTGGTGCATGTTTCCCTGTCTTATTCCTATCCTCCCTAGCACCAACAATTGAGCTCCCACCAGTTGTTTTTGGTAATATATCCTCACTATAGCTAGTGGAGTCCTCTTGTTTGCTATTTCCTGTGGTATTTCTAGTTTGCAATATGCGAGTACACTTGCAGGCCAGGAAGATTATTAAAACAGCTGACTTCTGTGGTAAGTTTCTGGCGACTTCTGGCACCTGCCTCTATAGGCTTATCACTTCATTTACAAATTCACCTGTTTTCAAATGACACTTTAGCCTTTATCATCTATATCATCTATTATCATCCTGAAGTCTACTCAACAGTCTTTTATCTACTAATACATAATCCAACAAACTACTGTCATTTCACCCTACATCATATCTTGTATCCTTATTTATCCTCTTTTTCTTAAAATATGTATTACCTATAACTAAACCCCTTTCTATACAAAGTTCAATCAAAGGGCTCCCATTATATATATATATATATAATATATATATATAATATATATATATTATATATATATATATATATATATATATTTTTGTGGGGTGTGTGTGTGTGTGTGTGTGTGTGTGTGTGTGTGTGTGTGTGTGTGTTTTGTGTGTGTGTGTGTGTGTTGTGTGTGTTTTTGTACTCACCTATTTGTACTCACCTATTTGGGTTGCAGGGGTCGAGTCCTAGCTCCTGGCCCCGCCTCTTCACCGGTTGCTACTAGGCCCTCCCCTCTCCCCGTTCCATGAGCTTTATAAAAACCTCGTCTTAAAACTGTGTATGGTTCCTGCCTCCACTACGCCCATTTTCTAGGCTTTTCCATGCCTTAAAAACTCTAGACTGAAGAAATACTTCCTACTATCTCTCTGACTCTTTGTGTCTTCAACTTCCAATTGTGGCCTCTTGTTTCTGTGTCCCCTCCCTGGAACATCCTGTCTTTGTCCACCTTGTCTATTCCACGCAGTATTTAAATGTCGTTATCATGCTCCCCTGACCCTCCTGTCCTCCAGTGTCGTCAGCCGATTTCCCTAACCCTTCTTCATAGGACCATTCCCCTTAGCTCTGGAACTAACCTTGTCGCAAACCTTTGTATTTTTCTCTAGTTTCTTGACGTGCTTTATCAAGTGCGGGTTCCAAACAGGTGCTGCATACTCCAGTTAATGGGCCTGACATCCCGGGTGTACAGTGTCTTGAATGATTCCTTATTTAATGTATCGGAATGCTGTTCTCAGGTTTGCCAGGCGCCCATATGCTGCAGCAGTTATCTGATTGATGTGTGCTTCCGGAACATGCTTGGTGTTATACTCACCCAAGATCTTTCTCCTTGAGTGAGGTTTGCAGTCTTTGGCCACCTAGCCTATACTCTGTCTGTGGTCTTCTGTGCCCTTCCCCTATTTTCATGACTTTGCATTTGGCAGGATTAAATTCGAGAAGCCATTTGCTGGACCAGGTGTCCAGTCTGTCCAGGTCTCTTTGAAGTCCTGCCTGGTCCTCATCAGATTTAATTCTCCTCATTAACTTCACATCATCTGCAAAAGGGACACTTCTGAGTCTAACCCTTCCGTCATGTCGTTCACATATACCAAAAATAGCACGGTCCTAGGACCGACCCCTGTGGGACCCCGCTCGTCACAGGTGCCCACTGTGATACATCATTACGTACCATGACTCGTTGTTGCCTCCCTGTCAGGTATTCTCTGATCCATTGGGAGTGCCCCTTTCCCGTTATATGCGCCTGATGCTCTAGCTTCTGCACTAATCTCTTGTGAGGAACTGTGTCAAAGGCCTTCTTTCAGTCCAAGAAGATGCAATCAACCCACCCCTCTCTCTCTTGTCTTACTTCTGTTATTTTTATCAAAAAAACTCCCCGAAGGTTTGTAACACAGGATTTGCCTTCCGTGAATCCGTGCTGGTTGGCATTTTTACTCCTGTTCCGTTCCAGGTGCTCCACCACTCTCCTCCTGATAATCTTCTCCATAATTTTGAATACTATACACGTCAATGACACAGGTCTATAGTTTAGTGCCTCTTTTCTGTCTCCTTTTTTAAAAATGGGAACTACATTTGCCGTCTTCCATACCTCAGGTAGTTGCCCAGTTTCCAGGGATGTGTTGAAGATTGTGGTAAGTGGCACGCACAACATATCTGCTCCCTCTCTAAGGACCCACGGGGAGATGTTGTCCGGTCCCATTGCCTTTGAGGTATCGATGTGTGTGGTGTGTGTGTGTGTGTGTGTGTGTGTGTGGTGCAGAATAGGTAAAACTGGTCAATTAGCAATAACTCATTTAAAATTAAGCCCTTGATCTATCTAGGCTGGAATATTGCTGCACACTAACAGCTCCTTTCAAGGAAGGTGAAACTGCTGACCGAAAATATACTGAAAACCTTCACGGCACACATAACTGCGACTCAAACCCGTATTATTTGCAGATGACAGTACATATGTCTTTTCCCACCCAAACACAGTCATACTAGCAAACACAATCAATGCTGAATTACAGAAAATATCTGCCTGGATGATGACTAACAAACTTACCCTGAACACTGATAAAACCTATTTCATTCAGTTTGGAAACAAAGCTGCAAATGATCCGCTTAACATAACGCTAAATGGATTATCAGTCACAAGACTCACAGAGGGAAAATTCCTAGCTATCCACCTTGACAGTAGCCTTAAGTTCCGGACACACATACAACAAATCACCAAGAAAATCTCCAAGACTGTAGGCATACTATCAAAGATAAGGTACTACGTTCCACAATCAGCTCTCCTGGGACTGTACCATTCACTCATAAAACCCTTTTCTTACGTAAAGGAATTTTTTGCATGGGATCAACAAAATCCAATCACCTAAAACCCCTAATAACCCAGCAAAAGCAGCAGTAAGAATGTAACAAATTCCCACTCCCGCCAGCATACTCCACCAATTTTCAGAAGTCTGAATCGCTTACCATTAGAATATCCATACTTTTTCATGTGCCTACTACATACACAGAACAATACACACAAATATTTAAAACCCCCCCTCAAACTTTTTTCCCCACCAACCTAAACAGGACACATGACCACAACACAAGACACAGATCTCTTTTTGATATACCTCGTGTCCACATCACACTGTAAAAACTCTATGCACATAAAGGGCCCCAAAATAGGAATTCATTACCAGAAGATATTTTAAAATAACCCAGTCTGAAAAATCAATTTAAAACTCTTCTCAAAAGCCACTTAATCACCCTAGACTAAATGCTAAATACTCAGTACACACATACTCACCTATGTACTCCCACTTCATAACTGAAACAATCACATTGAACCTTTTATCCATTGTTGACAGGAATATAATTGAATCATTTTTTTCACAAAAGCATTTTTTGATATAAATATATCTTTGTATTATGCAAATTGAATCATTTTTTAAAATTTTTATTCTACTGTACAACTATGAAAAAAATTACTTTCCTCTGTACAACTATGATATACTCCTTAGTGTTAAGTAGTCTGTAAGCCAATAATGTTAAGTTGGCCAATAATACCAAGACATAACAGAGGCTCTCTTTGCATTGCAACCCCCCTATTGTAAATACAAAATCTCAAAGTACTGTTTGCAAAGACATAAAATAAATTTAATAAATAAATAAATAAATAAATTAAACACCTCAGTTACTGGGGAAAGCTTGAAGTTCCTCAACCTGTACTCCCTGAACACAGGAGGGGGAGATACATGATTATGTACACTCGGAAAATCCTGGAGGGATATTACCCAAACTTGCACACGAAAATCACTCCCTACGAAACCAAAAGACTCGGCAAACAATGCACATCCCCCCAAAGAAAAGCAGAGGTGCCACTAGCACGATAAGAGACAACACAATGAGTGTCAGGGGCCCAAGACTGTTCAGCTGCCCTTCCAGCATATATAAAGGGGACTGCCAATAGACTCCAAAGGGTGTCTTCAAGAAGGCACTGGACAGGCACCTAAAGTTAGTACCTGACCAGCCGGGGTGTGGTTCGTACGTCGGATTGCGTGCGACCAGCAGTAACAGCCTGGTTGATCAGGCCCTGATCCACCATGAGGCCTGGTCACAGACCGGCCGCGGGGCGTTGACCCCCGAAACTCCAGGTATACTCCAGGTAATTTTAAAAATTAATAAATTTTTTTACCAAAAGAACCCTAGAAAACTTTCCCAATCTTATTATAACAAGCGCAATTTAATTAAGCCTAATCCAACTAAATATATTTAAAATAAATTTATAACAATTTTAAAAATAAAAAAGCACAAAGAAACATTTTTCTCGCTAGGTTCAGAATGATTTTTGCGAAATTATTGCAAATATTGCATGAAGCCCCTGTGTGGGGAAAAAGTTTCCTCAATAAAGATACCCAAGTGTTGCACATGTGTCTAATTTATCAACTTGTCGGTTCTCTGAACCATTTATATCATTACTACTATTATTACACTAGTATTATTACATAATTAATACAACAAATACTACTACTTCCACAACGATTATATTGTTCTTAATACCTTTAAATTCTAAAGCCTTATATACCCTGTGTCTATGTATTATTTGTAATGGCTTGACAAAACTTCTGGAGAGCAAAACGTTACCACAGTAAAATGTCGCATTAGTTGCACTTGTGTCCTTTTACTTAACAGATCAACAACATTCGATCCAAAAAGAGCGCCAAAGAGAGTGCTGTTGGCCGGATCGATGTTTCATGGTCCTAGCAAAACAGTACTAATATCCTCAATGATTTGTTGATTAACAGAAACTATTTCGCATTTGGTGGAGTTTAAAGATAGGTCCAGGCTCTCTCCAATATCTTTTATTTTCCTGATGTCCTCTCTGAGAGAGTCTGTGGTGCCAGCCAGGGTACCATCATCCAAGAACCAGTTATTGAGCTCATTGGACAGTGTTTCATTGACTTCCTTGATGACCTAACAAAAAAGAGAAGGTGCGAGAGGTTCGCCCCTGTTGTACACATTCACTTGAGTTAATTTCATGGTCCCCAAACAGCAGTTTAGAAGTTCCACTATAACACGATTCGATGAAAGGATAGAGCGAAGGGAAGTGTTTAGAAACTGCGTAGAGAGCAGCATCTTTTTTTTTTTATTTTATTTAAAATACAGTATACTTTAACGTGTAAGCAAACATGCCTAAACCAATCAACTGAACAACAAAATTAAAGTACAACAACTAACCAATCAAAAAAAAAAAAGAAACTTCGCACAGGTGTACCAAAAAAACAACCCAGTAAATCTACTTCAGCAACTTAAACATTTATCCCAAGTTTTATATAAAAAAATTCTTAAAGGTAAAAACCTACCACATACCATTAAAAACCTATATATCCACCCCCCCCCAAAAGGTACATTTATAAGTGTACATATGTGCTCGGGAAGAAAAAAGGTCCCCCCCCCCCACATCAAATCCCAACAAAACAATGACATACTGTAAGAGCGTGGATACTATTTGCTTAAGTAACAATTATGAAAACTTCCCAAACATAAAAAAAAAAAATTTTAAACTTATTTCCCAACACGGGTGCAATCCCCCCAAGACTTTTTCATACACTATATACCCTATGGCGTTTAAAAATAACATACCTGCTACTTGAACCATATGCATCCCTGCTCCAACAAGTCATCAAAAAATTGTGTATTTACACAAAATCATAACATTTTTTATTTTCCCTTACATATACCTTACATGTGCTTTAAACTTTAAAAATGCAAAGGGAAACCAACCGTGTATTTAAAAAATATATAACACACCCTACACATACGTGCCCCACACGAATGTACTTATAATCTTAACCCAGGCCGCTGAAACATTAGTTGGGCCTTATGTCCCAAAAATACAATCTCGCATAAAAAAAAACGCCCGTTACTCTTACAGCTTTTTAAATTTCAAACCTCAGATATCAAAAAAATTGTTTACGAATGCATCCACAAAAGGGAACCCGGACTTTGTTTCACCATATTCTAAACAGTCTATGGCATACCTTAGTAACCCAATGTAGTTTTGGTTTTTCTTAACATTTGAAGGCATCTCACAATAACAAACAGTCTTCTCACACCACAAAAATTTTAAGATTTACCCTTACATTCCCCTTTGTATACCACAAGATGAGGCCCAATACATTACGACATGTATTCCAAATCTTCACAACATAAAGGAACACATGTGTAAAAACCCACCCACACCACACCACTACTCAGGAAAAGCAAAAATGATCGTGCAAATCCTTTCACCACTTTAAAAGCATCCACACATCCCCGCTCAAAAACTAGCCCTTTGGCTACCCCTTTACCTTAAATCCGTAAACCCTTTTAACTTAAAACTCCGGGTACCCTCGAAAACCCACTGTCTCCCACTTCCCCCGGAAGCCCCTATTGCGACCCCTGTTCAAAAAATGGTGGCCGCTAACACCTTTTTTCTTTCCCCAAACCCCCACCCCCTCATACCCCAAGGACGTATAAATAAAATCAGTGACCAAACGAAACCGCATTCACCACCATTGACTCATCCCCCTAATCTAAACTTAACCCTTAAACCCCTGAACCCTTCCCCCCCCCACAAACCCTAATACCCTACCTAACCATACCCTCCAGCTTCAAACAATTACAAAAATACACGGATAAAAAAATAGTCTCGGAACATCCAATGCTTTGCACTCCCCCCCCCCTCCCTTAGTTTCCTTTTAAAATAACACAACACAGACGGCAAGTTTCCCATTTTAAAAACCCTAAAATTACCCCCCTTACACCTGGTTTAAACGCAATTGTCGAAAAACATTTCCAACTTTCCCCCACGCATACTTGGGGTATCCCCCCTCAACTGCCGCCACCACGACCCCCCCCCCCACCTCTCAAAAATCCAAAATTTAAAGGTGCTTCGGATCCTGCCGTCTTTTAAAAACCCTCAACAGGGCCCCAAACCAATCATTAAACCTTCCCCCCCCCCCATGTTGCAACCCATACCAGTTTTTCTAGCCCCCTCCCCCTCGCCCCACCCCCCTAAAATACCCGCGTTTTTAGTACACACCATCATACGTTTTTCAAAAGGGTATAAGCCCACCCCCCCGGGCTAACGGGAAGCATACCACCCCCTTACTTAGCCAGTCAAAAAACCCGACCCCCATATAAATGGGAAAATCCCATTTTGAAAAACGTTGCCCTCTCCCCGCCTCAGTGGGTATGTTGCCACCCATGCCATATTTTTACTATAAAAAACGGGACGTTCGTCACAATGCCCCTGATGAAAAGTTAGCTGCGCCGCCCAACCACCCAATCTTTTCAATACCCCTTTCCACGGTGCACATCGAATTTACCTCTTGTGGCCCCTATCTTCTTACGAACTACCCCACAAATAAAATGCTATCCCCCCACACTCCACCCGCCCCCTACGCCCCACCTCTATTTACGTTTTTCCCTAGGTCCATTACTTAGACTTTGCCACTTTAAATTTTCCACCCCAGTACCTCGCCAAACACATAACCCCTTTTTCCTCCTTGGAAAACCCTTTCTCAATCCCCACCAATACAGTTGTGTATCCCATAACCCAAAAATACCGGCCGACCCTTGTTATTACTAACCCCTCCCTTGCGAACTCCCCCTAATCCCCATAAAAGGGACCCTGGAGACACGAAAAACAATATTTGCCAAGGGGGAAACCCCTGTCGCAAACCCCTTCCATTGAATGTTAACACCTACCCTTCCATTAACCTGATTCATGATGCCCCTGTTTCAATGTTTCCCCCAATTATAATTTCCCTTCCCCAAAATCCCTGCCAACGCATGAACCTCCAAACGCATCCCTCCCCCACACTATCGTAAGCAGCTCGCCAATCAATGCCAAAAACCCCCCCACCTCCCAACTCCCCCTTGTTCTATGAAATTTAAGAACCCTGCCCTTCTACTTTCCCTCCCCGGGTACCCCATATTGTCCTCTGTAAATTTACTTTTACCTATCCCCTTTTTTTTATTTTATTCTCAAATATCCTGCAAATAACTTATAATCGCCACACATAAGCGAAATAGCTCGGTAATCCCCCCGTAGTTGTCCACCTTCAAAAATAATAACCACGACACTCCTTTGTGTACCCTTTTCCCCCATCACCTTCTTTACACTGAAAACCTAACAAAAAAATCCTTCAATATTTCCCAATTCCTAAGTAAAAATCATTAGGCAACCCTCTACACTGGCGCCTTACCAAAACTTGCACAGAAAAAAGCGTGCGAAATCTACCTTCCGTGATGGGCCCTTCAAATTTTTCTCTATCTATACCATAAAATTCAATTGCATAAAACCCTCCCTTTTCCTTTAAACCCTCTCTGAATACCTCCACTTGTGCTATCCCAAAAACCTGTCTAGAAAACCTCATCCCTCTGTCGTCACAAAACCTCCCCCTCTTATACCCTTCCATCCCCACATGAACGTTTCCCATCTCTCCGTTGCCACTCTTCTTTTACTTGTCCCCTAAACACGCATGCCAAAGGCCCTGTCACCCCATAACACTTTTCCCAGCCCACCCAATACTCGCACGCCATAAAATCTTTCATTTTGCAAACCCCTGATAGCCCCTTTAATCCTAAATATCGTCCACCGGTAACAGCCCCCCACGCTCTTTAAATCTTCAATGCCCCTCAAGAAAAGATTGGTACCCATACTTCAACCTGTTATATTCCCTCCACTACGAAAAAAAAATTCCTTAATATGAGATTTCGCCACAGAGTCCACCAACTAACGAGTTCACTTTTCCCAGGCGCCCCACCACCAACTCCTCCAAAAATTTGAAAAATTTGATTTTGGGGCTCTTTTTCCCCTAAAAAACAACTTTACATTAAATTCCCAAAAAACCCCTTACCCCTTCTTGGAACCCCCCCCCAACCTAAATCCACCAAAACACCCCTTGATCAGAAAATATATGCCCATTACCCTAAACTATGTATTGCGATGTCCTGGGCACGTAAATCATCGAGCTACTGCATACCCATGTTAAATAAATGTGTGCTACCACCTCACCTCCCTCAAAATCTGTCAATCCCCCCCCGGGTAACAATTCCCCAAAATCCCCAAACAATGCCCCGCCCCCCCCGGTTAACATCCTTATCCCTTTTCACACAGTTCCCGTACCTCTATCCCAGCAACCCCCCCAATCCCTGCAAAAAAATATACAGAAGTCCCTCACGAAATTTTCTTTTCCCCACATCTCCTTGCTGGGGCCATACAACACACCAACGTATTGTACCTGACCCCCCTAACCCCCTCCCACAAACACCCCCCCTTCCCCCCCCCACTAGTTGACAACCAGGGGTTTGTTTCTTTTACCAAAAGGCCACCCCCTTTCAAACTGACTGCATGCTCAAATCAATTATACCCTCCACCTTCAATATAACTGGTTAAAAATTTTGGGTTTCCCGCAAGAACACAACGCAAAATCATGACGCACCAAATTTCCTTAAAAACCCTCACACTTTTCTGAACCTCAAGCCTTGTATTCAATTTCAGGGACTTAAAAAAGGGCCCAAGGGGGGTTTCCCCCTTGACACCGACTTATCACCTGATCGTTTCTTGCAAACCCCTTTTTCCCCCCCCCCCCCCTTCTGGCCCCCCCTTTCCCCAACCCTGCCCCTGGGCCCACTTTAAAATCTCCCATGGCTTCCCCCCCATGTTTTCTTCCCGGTCTTGTGTGGGCGTTGAAAAGTCTCGGGAACGAAAGCACTGCTGAGCGCTTTTGCGTCTCCCCCGACCTGCATAAGTCTCCAGCTCATTCCATGATGAACCTCCCCCTCCAATTCTCCCAACTGGGATCCTTCGACAACTTCAGGCCAGGCTGGGATCACCTGCCTCCTCAACTGCAGCCCCTGACCAGGTCTGTACCAACTCCGACAAGGGTTCTTACCCAAAAAGTTCTCAAACGTCGACACTATCGTCGTTTCCCCGTCGTAACCTTCCTTCGCGGGGAAACCCATCCAGCACTTTTTACAACGTCCCGGGAAGTGATTGTCCCCCGCGTAAAAACCCTGCCATTTTTTTTTTTGGCCCCCTCAACCTCCTCACTCCCTGTCAAACCCGCTGAGGCAGAGTCGAAAACAGTTGATCTTGATCCTCCTCCTTTCCTCCCCATTCGTGTTTCTGCGACCTTATAAAACGTTTTTTCTTTTACTTGTGCAGCCCCGGTGATCATCGACCCGCACAAACGGCAAATGCTTCGCTGCCCCGGTATGTTACAAAAACCTGGTCCCGAAATCTTCCATACCATGTCGATGGAATTTGGGTATCTGAGCGTCATTTGACAAGTGCACCCCCAGGTACCCCCTATCGGGCCAGCTGACCCCCTTCCTGAGTGATCGTATGTCTGTGCGTATTTACAAATAATGAAAACCCGGATGTCAGATGCATCCGCCTCGAACGGGACATTCCTGTCTTTAAACCCATGGTAAAGTGGAACATCATGCGCCTCACCGTCACAGCATGATTAACTGGTATGGCCACCCTTTAAACTTATTCCCCCTGCCTCATACACAGTCGCGAAATAAATTTTTTCAAAAATCCTCTTGTACCGTTCAGTGCAAGTCCCAAGTTCCTCATGGCTATTCCTAGGGATCTCTATGATTGCAGGGAAAAGCAACTCCCTTGAAGGCCCGTTACAGCTACTGGTTTAAATTTAATGCAAAGTATTTAAACCCCGCGCCGGCGACCTGCGCCATGTTGGTGAAAAAAATACTGCCCCCAGCAACTCCCGGGGGCGCAGCAGCACCCCGTCCCCCTCCCCTCAAAAGGGTTTAGAGCGAATTCTAAGTTAAATGAGTTGGTTTAAGAATAATTTGATCAGAGTTTTTTTACCTGAAAATGCTATTGATATATAGTTGTGCTGCATAGGCAGCTGCTTCTCGCCCTTTTTGATCACCCAAAAAAGGCTGAGTTATTTTTTGCATTGTGGCAGCCTCGTGACCACCATTCTAACTGCAGTTTCGCAACAAGGGCCGAAGGTGTTGCAACTGCAATGGACCCAATTCCCCCCCTCTTTTTTCTTTTTGGGGGAAACATAGGATGCACCAAAGAGAAGGGGCCCCAATGGCCTTCAGGGCACCACCCGCAGGCAATATTGGAAAACGGGTGAGATTAAACAACAACCAAGGAATTAATGTAAATTCTATGGATCCCATCACACATTGGATTTTCCTTCATGATAAAGTTGATATGTTACCAAGAAGAGTACCCAGAAGGAGAAGTAGAATAAATTTTTGGATAACTGTGTCTGCTTTTGATAAAATTTGGGGAAAGTAATAATGAAAATGTTTTACAGGAATGCAGTTAGAACCTGATAGATCTATAACCCCCATGAAACATGAAAAGGGTAAGTATGTTTATGGGGCAAGTGCCAATATGAACAGGGCTGACTGATGTTGAGTGGCCGGTTTGGCTGGTTAATACTTCTGCAGTTTGGGAGACACACAGATGAGATCAAACTAATGTCAGAAGCCGAAATAGGTATGGTAAGATTTTTGGACAGTGGATCAGGTGCAATGCTGTGGTTCCATCTCACGTTGGGCTTCGATGCATGTAGAACTGATAAAATTGGTAAGCTGTATGTTTCAAAAGGGGGTAGATTACAACTTGGGGTTTTCAGTTACATTTGAGAACAAAAATACGAAAAGAACTTCAAATGAACTTTATTGACTTAAGACTTGGGAATTGACAAAGTCATCCATCTATCATCATTTTCCTCATGCAGAAGGAGCCCCATGTCTATGGGCATCGAACAAGATAAGCAGACTCTTGGAGCATACTGCCGGGCTCCGGCTTTGGGTTACAAGTACATGGAGGGGTTAAAAACCACCACCAGATGTAGACCCAAAAGAAATGTAACTTTGCCAGATGGGCTATTGTCACACCTTGCGTCAAAAGTACTGGGGTGTGATCAAATTAATGAAATTTGGAAAAAACTCACTCAGAAAGTTTAAGTCATGGCAAAGTTTTTATCCCCGTGGATATTAAGACCATTCTGGAGAAATACCTGACTTTGCTATGTAAAAAATGCATTCATGGTGTGTGTGTGTGTGTGTTGTGTGTGTGTGTGTGTGTGTTTTGTGTGTGTGGGGTGTGGGGTGGTGTGTGGTGTGTGTACCACCCACCCCCCTAATTTTGGTTGCAGGGGCGAGACTCAGCTCCCGGGCCCCCCCTCTTTAAAAGATGCTTTCTGGTCCTCTCTCTCTCTGCTTCCTGGCTGTATATACCTCTTCTTAAAACATGTATAGTTCCCGCCCCACTACTTCACTTGCTAGGTATTTCCACTTTCCCGACAACTTTAGACTGAAGAAATATTCCACGTCCCTGTGATGTCTGATCTTCAAACTCCAGTTGGACCCCTGTCCTGTTCCCCCCTCGGGGAAAATCCTATCTTGTCCCCCTTGTCTATTCCCCGCAGTATTTTGTATGTCGTTATCATGTCTCCCCTGACCCTTCTGTCCTCCAGTGTCGTCAGTCCGATCTCCCTCAACCTTTCCTCGCACGACATTCCCCTGAGCTCTGGGACTAGCCTTGTTGCAAACCTTTGTACTTTCTCTAACTTCTTGATGTGCTTGACCAGGTGTGGGTTCCAGACTGGTGCTGCATACTCCAGTATGCGCCTAACATACACAGTGTACAGTGTCTTGAACGATTCCTTATTAAGGTATCGGAACGCTATTCTCAGGTTTGCCAGGCGCCCGTATGCTGCAGCAGTTATTTGGTTAATGTGTGCCTCCGGTCATGTGCTCGGTGTTATGGTCACCCCAAGGTCTTTCTCCCTGAGTGAGGTCTGTAGTCTTTGTCCACCTAGCCTATACTCTGTCTGCGGTCTTCTTTGCCCCTCCCCAATCTTCATGATTTTGCATTTGGCTGGATTGAATTCGAGAAGCCAGTTACTGGACCACATGTCCAGCCTGTCCAGGTCTCTTTGCAGTCCTGCCTTATCCTCGTCCGATTTAATTCTTCTCATCAACTTCACATCATCTGCGAATAGGAACACTTCAGAGTCTATTCCTTCCATCATGTCGTTCACATATATTAAAAATAGCACTGGTCCTAGAACTGACCCCTGTGGGACCCCGCTCGTCACAGGCGCCTACTGTGATACCTCTTCACATACCATGACTCATTGCTGCCTCCCTGTCAGGTATTCCCTGATCCATTGCAGTGCCCTCCCTGTTACATGCGCCTGATCCTCCAGCTTCTGCACTAATCTCTTGTGGGGAACTGTGTCAAAGGCCTTCCTGCAGTCTAGAAAAACGCAATCTACCCACCCCTCTCTCTCGTGTCTTACTTCTGTTACCTTGTCATAAAACTCCAGGAGGTTTGTGATACAAGATCTGCCTTCCATGAACCCATGCTGGTTTTCATTTATAATCTTGTTCCTTTCCAGGTGTTCAACCACTCTCCTCCTGATAATCATCTCCATGACTTTGCACACAATACATGTCAGAGACACAGGTCTGTAGTTTAGCACCTCGTTTCTGTTTCCTTTCTTAAATATGGGGACTACATTAGCTGTCTTCCATTTCTCAGGTAGTTGCCCAATTTCAAGGGATGTGTTGAAGATTGTGGTTAGAGGCATGCACAGCATCTCTGCTCCTTCTCTAAGGACCCATGGGGAGATGTTGTCCGGTCCCATCGCCTTTGAGGTGTCAAGGTCACTTAGGAGCTTCTTCACCTCCTCCTCAGTTGTTCGTATGTCATCCAAACCCACTTGTTAGTTATTCCTCTTGATGTTCCCTTCTGTGCTGTCTTCCACAGCCCTTCCCTGTCTCTACTGTAAAAACTTCCTTAAATCTCCTGTTCACTCCTCACATACCTCCTGGTCATTTCTTGTGAGTTCTCCCCCTTTTCTGTCCTTAATCTGATCCCCTGGGTTTTGACTGTTGTCTTCTCCTGATGTGGCTATACAACAGTTTCGGGTCAGTTTGATTCTTGATGCTATGTCATTTTCATACTGTCGCTGGGCCTCCCTCCTTACCTGTGCATATCATTCCTGGCTCTGCGACCTGATCTCCCTATTTCGTGTGTTCTCTGCCTTCTGTACTTTTTCCATTCTCTACTGCACTTTGTTTTTGCCTCCTTACACCGTCGGGTAAACCAGGGGCTCGTTCTGGTCTTCCTGTTGTTACTGTTGCCTTGGGAAATAACCTTTCCACATGCCTCCTTGCATTTTGTTGTTATATTTTCCCATCATTTCTTTTTACTGGCTTTCCTGCCAGTTCTCTGTCCCACTGGACCTCCCGCAGGAAGTTCTTCAAACCCTATGTAGTCCCCTTTTTTTATAGTCAGGGCTTTTCCCATTCAACTCCTGTTATTCTCTCCCCTTGCAGCTCTACTATGTATTCAAAGCACAGAACCACGTGGTCGCTAGCTCCAAGGGGAATCTCATACTTGATGTCCTCAAAGTCTGAGTGCCCAGGGTGAACAAAGGTCCAATCTTGCTGGTTATCCCCCCCTCTCACTCTGGAAGTGTCCTTAACATGTTGGTGCATGAGGTTTTCCAGCACCAGTCCAACATCTTGGCTCTCCATGTTTTGGGACCCCATGTGGCTCCAGGTTTTCCCAGTCAATCTCCCTGTGGTTGAAATCCCCATAACCAGCAACTTTGCTCTGCGGAGTGAGGTCTTCTTGCCACCTCAGCAAGTGTGTCCACCATTGCTCTGTTGCTCTCTTCATATTCCTCTCTTGGCCTCCTGCAGTTCTGTGGTGGATTATACATCACTGCAATGACCACTTTGTGTTCCCCAGACTGAAATGTACCTACTATGTAGTCTCTTTCCCCCCGCCTCATCTATGCCTTCCCTTTTCCCCGAATTTCCATCTGTTTTTTACGAGCAGAGCAACCCCACCTCTCCCCCCTTCCCTTCTATCTTTCCTCATGATCTGGTATCCTGGTGGAAGATTGCATCTGTTATTGTCTCCATGAAGTTTTGTTTCTGTAACTGCTATATGTCTGGATGTCTCATTGATTCTTTCTTGCCATCCTCATGTTTATTTATTCGTTAATCCATCTGCATTTTGGTGTACCAAACCTTCACTTCTGTTCTAATAATGTTAAACTGAGGTGCGGGTGGTGGAAACAGAGGATCGTGTGTGATGGTTGGTTTTGATTGTTCAGTTGCCTTGGTGTGTCGTGGCTGGAGTCCTTCTCTGCAGGTGTTTCTGGGGGTGCACTTGTCCTTCCATTTGATCCTGGATTAATCTGCTCCTCCTTTTTCATTTTCCACCCAATTCTCCTTTCGTTTTTGAACTCTCTTCTTTCATTGTCGTACCCTTCGTCCTGTTCTGTCTCGATCGGAGGTACAACACTCCAGAACTCCTTCTTGCTTCTCTCAACCGTGCTTCTCCTGCAGGATCATGGCGCGGGTTGATTCTGCCGTGAAAATTACTTTGAGAGGCCGATCCTTTTCTTTGTGAACCCCCCCATCTTCCGAAAATTTGCCACCTGGGTCATGTCCCCCTCACCTATCACCTTCATGATATCTTCAGTCGCTTTTTTTTCTCCTCCTGCTTTCTTTCCTCATAAGTTTGCCCCCCTTTACAGCTTCGTCTAGCCCATAGACAAACACGGATCTTTCCCTTCCACCTCCCACTGGTGACACCCATTGCATCCTCGATGTGTTTTTAGTTCCTTCCCGTGAGTGTTCCTTCCTTCAGTCCGTTCCCTAGTTATTGCCCCTATGCTTCTTGTTTATCCTGTCCTGCTCACCTGCTCCTGGCCCCCACAGGTATATGGTAAGTCCTTGCACATGTCCTAGTTTCCTTCATGTCTTCCAACCTCTCATTCTGTCCTAGTGTGCTCCCTGGTCTTTGTTTTGGCCCCATGTGGGTTTGACAGGAACTCTGCATACTGTTTAGTTTCCATGCCATCCTTCAGACCTGTTGGCCCTGTGTTTGATGTAGCCATTGGATGCTACTTCTGTGGATATCTTTGTCTCTGTGCTGTTTCAGATGTCCAGCTCCTCTTCTAATCTCTCCTATCTTGATTTCTGGCTGCTGTGGCCTGTTGCTTCACCTTCTTCTGCATTCTGCTGCTCACCTCTCTTCCATCTTCCTTACCACTCATCTAGTCTCCTTCCCCAGTCTTCCCTCCCTTTTATGAGGCTCTACATCCCATTCCTCTCCCTTCCCAAGATTCGTCCTTGGAGCCCCTTGTCCTCATCCTGTTAGGGGGAGGGGAATAGGGGGTTAGAGAGGGGATGGGATGGTTGTGGGGGAGGGGGAGGATGGTTATTGGAGGAGTAGAGATAAGTTGGGGCGAGGGTTAGATGGTTTGAGGGAGAGAGGGATGGGATGGTTTATGGGTGGAGGGGGAGGATGGTTATTGGAGGAGGGATGTAGTTGGCGGGGTTAGACGTTTGGGGAGGGTGTAGGTGGTTTGGGGGGGAGGGGTAGGGCTAAGGTGAGGTGGTTTAGGGATGGGGGAGAGGTGGTTAGGGGAGGGGGGAGTACGTGTTGTGTCAAGGTTTGTGTCAAGTGGTGGAGGTGTGTGTGGGTGTGTGTGTGTGTGTGTGTGTTGTGTATTGTGCGGTATGTGTTTGCGTGTGTGTGTGTGGTGTTGTGTGTGTGTGTGTGTTGTGATGTGTGGTGTGGTGTGTGCGTGTGTGTGTGTGTGTGTTTGTGTTTGGTGTGTGTGGGTTGTGTGTGGTGGTGTGTGAGTGGTGTGTGGGTGGGTGTGCTGTGTGGTGTGTTGTGGTGTGTGTGTGTGAGTTGTGTTGTGTTGTTGTGTGTGGTGTGTGTGTGTGGTGTGTGAGTGTGGTGTGTATGAGTATGTGTATGGTGGTGTGTGTGTGTGTGTGTGTGTGTGTGTGTGCATTGTGTTTGTGTGTGGTATTGTTTATGGTATGTATGTGTGTGTATGTGTGTTAAGTATGTATGTGGTGTGAGTGTTGTGTGTGTGAGTGTGTGTGTGTGTTGTGTGTTGGTGTGTGTGTGTGTGTGTGTGTGTGTGTGGTGAGTGTGTGTGTCTACCCTTGTGTGGTGTGCTTGTTGTGAGGAGGGAGGGTTAGGGGGGTATTTTTGTGTGGTTGAAAGATCCGTCGTGTATGGGCCAAATTTTGTCTCATTTAGCTTTCCCCATTATCTACTCTCTCCACTTATTCCCTTTCCTGGATTCGTAATTAATGTGCGCTGGCTATTATCATTTTCCTTGTTCACATTGAGAGATGGACTTCCTAGCTTCCCTAAGTATTCTTACTGCTAATAACTAACCGGTAGTAACACTGCCTGTGAGCTGTGTGCAAGTGTGTGTGTTGAGTGTGTGTGGTGTGTGAGAGAGAGAGTCCTTGTTGCGGTGTAATGACTGGCCGCAACTTCTTGTGACCTGACAACAACCCCTAGGGACCTACCCTAGCACCGTCCTTACAATGTTGCCTTAAAAGCTTGTCCACCTAACCTTCTCACACTCCGTCACACTATAGTTCTCTGTCTATGCTATTTCTATTCTAATTCTGGTAATAGCTTGCCAGGAGTGAAGTGACCAGTATCAAACAGTATGCAAGGCCAGCCAGGGCCGTCAACATCAAACCACAACTAGGCGAATAAACTGCGGTGACAGATGCCAGCTGCTGATGACGAAGTAGTCTTCGTAGTCTTTAAATCCCTATTTTGAGATCCTTCATCATAGATTATAACATATATTCTCATACATCCCCTTCCTCAGGCGATGCACTCTTCACTGATGGAATAACACTTCACATTATATACACTTCACTTCTAATATGTATAATGGCACACAACCTTGTCGTGACGTCACTTTTCTCAGGCCTACCGCTACCAATGTGGCAGACAGTGCCTAAGACCCCCAACGGTTTGCGCTTTGAATTATTATGATTTCAGCTTTTCCCTCTCACTTGCTTAACGAATAACTTTAATTATCACTCGTAGTATTGTTCACTAGACAGTTTCCACTACCAGTTGATTACTGCTAACAGTTATTCACGCCATACAAACGCTACTAAGGATCTCGATCCTTGTTTACGCACGTCTCACCGCTCACGGTGTGTGTGTGTGTTTTTTGAGTGTTGCGTGTGTATGTGTATGTTTGTATATGATGTGTGTGTGGTGTGGTAATGATGTGGTGTGGTGTGTATGAGTGTGTGTGGTGTGTATATTGTGTGTGTGGTGTGAGTGTGTGTGTGTGTATGAGTGTGTGTGCGTGTGTGTGTATGAGTTTTGTGTAATGTGTGTGAGTGTGTGTGTGTGTGTGGGTGTGTGTGTGGGTGAGTGTGTGTGTGTGTGTGTGTGTGTGTGTGTTGTGTATGACTGTGTGGTGCGTGTGTGTGTGTGGTATGAAATTTTGTGTATGTGTGTGTGTGTGTGTGGGGTGTGTGTGAGGGTGTGTGAGTGTGTGTGTGTGTGGTAGTGTGTGTGTTGTGTGTGGTGTTATGTGTGTGTGTTGTGTTTGTATGATTTGTATATGTTGTGTGTGTGTGTGGGTGTGTGTTCTCAACAGTCAATATTTGCACCAATAACTCACTACAGTTTTGACCGGGTGTGAAGTGTGAATTGCTCATACTCTATAATTTGTCATGATTGTAGCCGTGTATAAACGTAAGTAACCATTCTTACAGGAGTCATCACCTTTTTTGTAACTTGTGAGTTTCATTACCTTGTAACCTAGTTCAGCTATCAAAACTTTGGAGCCCAGTCCCTGGACCCATTACGTACCTCTGCAATCTGTAAATACCTTTGTAACTTGTCATGATTGTGACTAGACCTACCTGGAGTTCATTACCTTTGTAAATTGTGAGTTCATTACCTTTGTAAATTGTGAATTCATTACCTCTGTAACTTGCTCAGCTATCAAAACTTTGGAGTCCAGTCCCTGGACCAATTATGTACCTCTGTAATCTTTTGACTACCGCCCACAGGATGGGTATGTGGTGGGCTACCGCCACAGGATGGGTTATGTGGTGACTTCCGCCACAGGATGGGTATGTGGTGATACCGCCCACAGGATGGGTATGTGGTGACTTCCGCCCACAGGATGGGTATGTGGTGACTACCGCCCACAGGATGGGTATGGGGTGACTACCGCCCACAGGATGGGTATGGGGTGACTACCGCCCACAGGATGGGTATGGGGTGACTACCGCCCACAGGATGGGTATGGGGTGACTACCGCCCACAAGATGGGTATGTGGTGACTACCACCCACAGGATGGGTATGGGGTGACTACCGCCCACAAGATGGGTATGGGGTGACTACCGTCACAGGATGGGTATGGGGTGACTACCGCCCACAGGATGGGTATGGAGTGACTACCGCCCACAGGATTGGTATGGGGTGACTACCGCCCACAGGATGGGTATGGGGTGACTGCCGCCCACAGGATGGGTATGGGGTGACTACCGCCCACAGGATGGGTATGGGGTGACTACCACCCACAGGATGGGTATGGGGTGACTACCGTCCACAGGATGGGTATGGGGTGACTACCGCCCACAGGATGGGTATGGGGTGACTACCGCCCACAGGATGGGTATGGGGTGACTACCGCCCAAAGGATGGGAATGGGGTGACTACCGCCCACAGGATGGGTATGGGGTGACTACCGCCCACAGGATGGGTATGTGGTGACTACCGCCCACAGGATGGGTATGGGGTGACTACCGCCCACAGGATGGGTATGGGGTGACTACCGTCCACAGGATGGGTATGGGGTGACTACCGTCCACAGGATGGGTATGGGGTGACTACCGCCCACAGGATGGGTATGGGGTGACTACCGTCCACAGGATAGGTATGAGGTGACTACCGTCCACAGGATGGGTATGGGGTGACTACCGTCCACAGGATGGGTATGAGGTGACTACCGTCCACAGGATGGGTATGTGGTGACTACCGCCCACAGGATGGGTATGAGGTGACTACCGCCCACAGGATGGGTATGGGGTGACTACCGCCCACAGGATGGGTATGGGGTGACTACCGCCCACAGGATGGGTATGGGTTGACTACCGCCCACAGGATGGGTATGTGGTGACTACCGCCCACAGGATGGGTATGGGGTGACTACCGCCCACAGGATGGGTATGGCGTGACTACCGTCCACAGGATGGGTATGGGGTGACTACCGCCCACAGGATGGGTATGGGGTGACTACCGCCCACAGGATGGGTATGGGGTGACTACCGCCCACAGGATTGGTATGGGGTGACTACCGCCCACAGGATGAGTATGTGGTGACTACCGCCCACAGGATGGGTATGGGGTGACTACCGTCCACAGGATGGGTATGGGGTGACTACCGCCCACAGGATGGGTATGGGGTGACTACCGACCACAGGATGGGTATGGGGTGACTACCGCCCACAGGATGGGTATGGGGTGACTACCGCCCACAGGATGGGTATATAGTGACTACCGCCCACAGGATGGGTATGGGGTGACTACCGCCCACAGGATGGGTATGGGGTGACTACCGTCCACAGGGTTGGGTATGGGGTGACTACCGCCCACAGGATGGGTATGGAGTGACTACCGCCCACAGGATGGGTATGGGGTGACTACCGTCCACAGGATGGGTATGGGGTGACTACCGCCCACAGGATGGGTATGGGGTGACTACCGCCCCCAGGATGAGTATGGGGTGACTACCGCCCACAGGATGGGTATGGGGTGGACTACCGCCCACAATGGGATGGGTATGGCGTGACTACGTCCACAGGATGGGTATGGGGTGACTACCGCCCACAGGATGGGTATGGGGTGGGCTACCGCCCACAGGATGGGTATGGGGTGACTACCGCCCACAGGATCGGTATGGGGTGACTACCGCCCACAGGATTGGTATGGGGTGACTACCGCCCACAGGATGGGTATGTGGTGACTACCGCCCACAGGATGGGTATGGGGTGACTACCGCCCACAGGATTGGTATGGGGTGACTACCGCCCACAGGATGGGTATGTGGTGACTACCGCCCATAGGATGGGTATGGGGTGACTACCGCCCACAGGATGGGTATGGGGTGACTACCGTCCACAGGATGGGTATGGGGTGACTACCGACCACAGGATGGGTATGGGGTGACTACCGTCCACAGGATGGGTATGGGGTGACTACCGCCCACAGGATGAGTATGGGGTGACTACCGCCCACAGGATGGGTATGGGGTGACTACCGCCCACAGGATGGGTATGGCGTGACTACCCTCCACAGGATGGGTATGGGGTGACTACCGCCCACAGGATGGGTATGGGGGACTACGCCCACAGGATGGGTATGGGGTGACTACCCCCCACAGGATGGGTATGGGTGACTACCGCCCACAGGATTGGTATGGGGTGACTACCGCCCACAGGATGGGTATGTGGTGACTACCGCCCACGGGATGGGTATGGGGTGACTACCGCCACAGGATTGGTATGGGGTGACTACGCCCACAGGATGGGTATGTGGTGACTACCGCCCACAGGATGGGTATGGGGTGACTACCGTCCACAGGATGGGTATGGGGTGACTACCGTCCACAGGATGGGTATGGGGTGACTACCGACCACAGGATGGGTATGGGGTGACTACCGCCCACAGGATGGGTATGGGGTGACTACCGCCCACAGGATGGGTATGGGGTGACTACCGCCCACAGGATGGGTATGGGGTGACTACCGCCCACAGGATGGGTATGGGGTGACTACCGTCCACAGGATGGGTATGGGGTGACTACCGTCCACAGGATGGGTATGGGGTGACTACCGCCCACAGGATGGGTATGGGGTGACTACCGCCCACAGGATGGGTATGGGGTGACTATCGTCCACAGGATGGGTATGGGGGGACTACCGCCCACAGGGTGGGTATGGGGTGACTACCGCCCACAGGATGAGTATGGGGTGACTACCGCCCACAGGATGGGTATGGGGTGACTACCGCCCACAGGATGGGTATGGCGTGACTACCGTCCACAGGATGGGTATGGGGTGACTACCGCCCACAGGATGGGTATGGGGTGACTACCGCCCACAGGATGGGTATGGGGTGACTAGCGTCCACAGGATGGGTATGGGGTGACTACCGCCCACAGGATGGGTATGGGGTGACTACCGACCACAGGATGGGTATGGGGTGACTACCGCCCACAGGATGGGTATGGGGTGACTACCGCCCACAGGATGGGTATGGGGTGACTACCGCCCACAGGATGGGTATGTAGTGACTACCGCCCACAGGATGGGTATGGGGTGACTACCGCCCACAGGATGGGTATGGGGTGACTACCGTCCACAGGATGGGTATGGGGTGACTACCGTCACAGGATGGGTTATGGGGTGACTACCGCCCACAGGATGGGTATGGGGTGACTACCGCCCACAGGATGGGTATGGGGGGGACTACCGTCCACAGGATGGGTATGGGGTGACTACCGCCCACAGGATGGGTATGGGGTGACTACCGCCCACAGGATGGGTATGGGGTGACTACCGCCCACAGGATGGGTATGAGGTGACTACCGTCCACAGGATGGGTATGGGGTGACTACGCCCACAGGATGAGTATGGGGTGACTACCGCCCACAGGATGGGTATGGGGTGACTACCGCCCACAGGATGGGTATGGGGTGCATAATAAACATATTAAACTATTAAACTAACTGAATATTTTATATTCTTTTAGTCCCCTTTAGATGGTTATGCCTGGCAATGTTAGTTATAACACTGTCTTTCCTGTACTGAAGAGGAACACATCTCAGGATGAAAAAGCTTACAGGAAGGGAGGTTGCATTTTCCTGTTATCATATTTGCATGGCATTTTCTAGGGTGGTCAAAGTTGCACGTCCCATCTGTTTTTCCAGATATCCCATGCCTGCAGATACCAAGTTCATAATATGTGCACAGGCTTGGTTTCCGTTTGCCTCGGATTTTTGTGACTGTATTCTCTGTTGGTGCATGTTTTCCTGTCTCATTCTTATCTTCACTAGTACTAACAATGGAGCTCTCACCAGTTGTTTCTGGTAATATATCCTCACTATTATTAGTGGAGTCCCCTTGTTTGCTATCTCCTATGGTATCACTAGTTTGTAATATTGGTTTTATCTTGTCCTTGACTGCAATTGTTTCCCCATTACAGCTCCTGTCTCCCTTGAGGGCACTAATATGTTTTCCTCCATGCATGCAGTTACTGTCTACCAGGACAGCACCTCCAGCCTCATAGTAACTGTCTACCAGGACAGCACCTCCAGCCTTACAGTTCCTGACTACCTGGTCAGCACCTCCATTCATACAATTACTGTCAGCCAGGAGAGCATCTGCACCAAGGGCAAAAGCACCATCTAGCCAAGACATTTTTATTTTCCCATCTGTTATAGAATGCTTCCAGCTTTTCTATGAAGGCAGCTTTGATGTTATCCTCTTTTAATACCAATGTGATTTTAGTCCACAGATTGATCTCATTTGGGCGAACCCAAAAACACTTCCCTGATTTAATACCTCTTGTAGATAATTCTTGGATATCTGCACATGGGGTGTGAGCCCAATTTCCACTAAGGATGCATGTAATCCATGTGGAAGCCCATTTGCTTGTTGGGTTGCAGACTACAGAGGATTTCATAATGTGATTTTAATGGTTGATTTACTGTATTCTACTAATAACCTCTCGAATATTCTACTAATAACCTCCATAAGTGAAGATCTGGTTATTTGTATTTCTATTTGTATTTGTACTTGTATATTTGGACAAGCTTACCGCTCTATTAGTTACTGCTTTAGTAGTTACTGTTTGTGTGTTTGATAAGGGTACCTAAACCCCCATCTGTTTACATAAGAACATAAGAAAGGAGGAACACTGCAGGAGGCCTGCTGGCCCATACTAGGCAGGTCCTTTACAATTCATCCCACTAACAAAACATTTGCCCAACCCAATTTTCAATGCCACCCAAGAAATAAGCTCTGATGTGAAAGTCCCACTCAAATCCAACCCCTCCCACTCATGTACTTATCCAACCTAGATTTGAAACTACCCAAAGTCCCAGCCTCAATAACCCAACTAGGTAGACTGTTCCACTCATCAACTACCCTATTTCCAAACCAATACTTTCCTATGTCCTTTCTAAATCTAAACTTATCTAATTTAAATCCATTACTGCGCGTTCTCTCTTATAGGCAAAAACTTATAAAACAAAGTGATTATATCTTTAATTACAAAGTGGGTTAGCCCATGAGGGAGCAGAAAGCCTGAGTCAGATGATGGAAAGCTTGAGTAGTGGATCATAATGTAACTAATTCCATGTCAGCAGGAAGCATTTATCATGCTTCCTGACAAACACTGAACCTAACATTAAACGGTATTTAAATTTATTATGGTAAACTGGCTACAGTCATTTAATGAGCACAGATTTGCTAGCATTATGATTATTTTTTGTGGGAAAAATAAGAAAGTAATACTAGTGCTACAGGAGTTTCCATATTTTTTTTTTGTAGTTTTGTAAACTGTAAGTATTTGCCGAGGAAACTACCGTGTTCATAATTAACCTTTGGTCATACTGATATTATTATGCACTAACCTAGAGTAAGATATGTGAGCATCAAATGAATTTAACCATGAAATAGCTAGCGTTTATTATAGTTTTAACGTTGGTGATGATATAATGCCAGTACGTCGCTGTTTTCTGTTTGGTTTCTCTCATTATGACCTCATCTCTTATTTAAAACAACTACCATAGCATTTTTCTCATTTTTTGTAGTGATGAGAGATCCTGAACTATTCAGAAATTCTTTACCGTCCATTACCCCACTTTTGGAAGACGTTTTGAAAATTAATTTGATTGAGACTGGCGACTTTTTTGTGATATATAAATAAATTAATAAATAAATAAATAATATATATATATATATATATATATATATATATTTTATATTATATTTTATATATATATATATATATATATATATATATATATATATATATATATATATTTATATATTTTTATATATATATATAACAAAAACTGTGAAAGAATAGTGAAATTCCAAGTGCTTTCGTGACTTCTCACATTATCAAGGGACTATAAAAGCAATACTTCAAAGGAAGGCATATAAAGAGTCAAGACTACACCTCACCATCACATCCCACAACAAAGAAACACCTAATGCGTGACAACACCCAACTCATAAGATAGGAGGAGCACTGCAGCAGGTCTGTTGGCCCATACTAGGCAGGTCCTTTGCAATCCAGCCCACTAACAAAATATTTGCCAAACCCTAGTACTCTAACCAAAAATTAAGATTTATTATTTGTTTAATGTATTATTAAATTCTTCCCAAATTTTATTAATTTTAGATGAATCTAATTAATATAAAACAAAGGAAATATTCATATTATTTTCAAAACTGCTTTTATGAAACATGATTCAATTATATTACTGTCGACCATGAACTTGCTTCATACAACTTTCTCAATTTTTTCAAAATCTATTGGATGATTAAAATTTTTCACATGAATAACTAGACCAATAGAATCTTGTCCAGTTCTAATGCTATATTTATGTTGTTTTAATCTTAATTCGAGACTTTCACTAGTTTGGCAGTAATAAACTTTATCGCAAATTTTACAAGGAATCTTATAGACACATCCGTCAGCATTTTTGGGGATTTTTTTTATCAAAAGTTTTTTTTTACTGTATCAAGATTTTTAAAAATCATCTCATCTCTTAATACTAACCAAAAAGCTTCTTATCAGTTATAATATTATATGACCTGTAGCCTATTACACATCTGCCAATCCATTAAATATTACTGCTTGAACCATTAATTACCTGCAACTTCAAAATTATTATTCTCACAAACCTCCACCTTGACTACCTTGCATTAGTACAGCCTCTCCTCACTTAGTGACGTACTCGTTTACCGATGTCTCAGACTTACGACAGGCTCTGTGACCAGTATTCATACCTAAAAAATGTATATTAGAGCTGATTTCCTCTATTCTGTTTATTTCAATATATTGTACACTACTGTATAAACATTTAAAAATATACCTAAAATGTTATGAATGTTACAAAGGTGACATTAAAACAATATCAAAGATGGCTGACACAAACTCACTACCATTATAGTATGCTCCTCACTTAGCAATGAATTCATTTAATGATTGGGTTTCAGGAACAGAACCCCATTGTTAAGTGAGGAGAGGCTGTATTAAGATTAAAGATATTAATAAAAGTTAACCACTCTTATCTTGTCTAGATTTAAGTAGTAATTATATACTATGATTAGTCTTCCCAATATGCCTCGGCATGATAGTGGCTTCCTTTGCACTCAACAAACCAAAATTGTAATTACACATTGTAACCATTACAAAGAAATAAAGTCTTTATCTTTACCTTTATCTTTATCTAATATGGCATAATGGAAGAATTTACCAGAATTTGTGGCATTTAATTCTGGGTAACTGGAGCAATAGAGAAGATATTGGCAATGTGGTTTACCACTGAGATAAACAGAGACAGTATATCTGGAAGGGTCCAGATATATGAAATGACTGTCAGATTGGTGCTAAATGGTGTGAGGTGTTAATGGGATGCCTTCCAGTGTGTTTTAATTCTCACACAACAGGTAATGTAACTATTTATGGCCAATAATAGTTGCCTACCAATTGAGAGGCATTAGGATGCATCACGAAGATCATACAGTGGACCCTCAGCTAATGAACACATCGCATAACGTTAAATCTGCCCAACGAAGCATTTGAGTGTAAAAATTTTGGCCTGGCTAACGATAAAAAACTCGCCCAATGTGATTCATCTGGTACACATCTACATGTGGCCTGAGCGCACCTCAGCAGCCCCGTGTGTGCCAGTGTTTACAAGCTAGCCAGTGTGGTTGTACGCATACATTCGGTACATTTCATATTATCAGTGTTTTCAGTGCTTGTAACTGCAAAATAAATCACCATGGGCCCCAAGACAGCTTCTAGTGCCAACCCTGTGGTAGAAAGGGATTTAGTATGGAAATAAAGAAAGAGATAATTGCAAATAACGAAAGTGGAGTGCGTGTCTCGCAGCTGGCCAGGTTGTATACCAAACCCCAATCAACCATCACTACTATCTTGGCCAACAAAACGGCATTCAAGGAAGTTGTTCTTGCAAAAGGTGCAAGTATGTTTTCGAAACAGAGACTGCAAGTACTTGAAGATGTTGAGAGACTTGTGGAAAATATTTTAATTTTCCGAAGCTATAGTGCCTAATAGGTGTTTAATGTGTTGATATGGGTAAAAAAAATGTATTTTAAAATGGAATAGAACCAACAGGGAAGCTCTGTGCCTGTGCTGATGGGCAGGGCAGAGGTCGAGACAGGGCATCAAGGAAGCGAGAGTGTTTTGAATGGAATTAAGAGGCTGGGTAAGCATGGGACCAGGAAATTGGCATTCACGACGGCCTAAGGATTAATATAGGCCTCACTTCATAATAGGAAGTGTCGTAACTGTTCCTGGTGAAGAGCGAGTGAACGTGATTTACGGGACCACCGTAATAAAGTGGTAAAATTAGTGAATAATTGTAGGACCGGTGGTGACTGGTGCGACACCATGGAGTGTCCAGAGGAAAATACCCATGATTTAATCATCACTCATCGGTCTCAGATCTTAATGGAGTGACTTCTAATGTGCATAATAATTATGAGACATAATTATGTGAATTGTAATGTAATCAGTGATAATAACACTAAGTTAAGAGAATGCGTGAAGTGAAATAAGTCGCCTTGCTCCGAGTGGACACGTGTAGACCTCATGGTTCCTGTCCGAGGATAGTGAAGTTTTTATGGTGTCATGACTTCTAAACCGGGACAAACCAACGGATACCTTGTCCTGCTGGAATAAGAACCTTGTCGGTGTAGCAGGACATCGAAATGAGATGGTGAATGGAGGAAATAAGGAGCATCAATCACCCACAGTTGAGTAACCCTTCTAGTTATAGCAGACTGATACTCGCCAGTTAGGTATGCTGTAATTGGATAGGTTATGGGCGATACAGCTACATCATGTGTGGCCACCAGAGAATATCTGGTAAGTGGTGGGATTATGTACAAGTGTTTTTCCTTGATGGATATATCCATGTGTAACCTACCCCTCCCCCTTCATTCAGTTAAACTAATATAATCTATACAGTCCACAATTAATTAGTAGCGCCGTACTTGTGGGTGCTGTCCAATTCATACTGGTCTCGGATAGATATGGATAAGATTGTGAGGTCGAAGGAACCACCTGCTGGGACCAGGAGTGGTTTTCTCACATGTCTACATGGGGTGACTACGATAAACAACATGGTTGTTGTCTCCCAATGAGATTACTTGTATACATGTAATGTTGAGGTACATGCAGGTAACCCCCTATAAAATTTTCCATACATGGGTCACGAGAGAAATTTTCGCCGAGTGGTTCAATGAAGTGTTTGGCCTTAGTGTGAAGAATTACCTCTTGGAAAAGAAATTGGATGTAAAGTACCTCCTATTAATGGACAATGCACCTGTTCATCCTCCAAACTTGGATGACCTAATTTTCGAGGAGTTTGGGTTCATCACAGTAAAGTTCTTGCCCCCGAATACCACTCCTCTCCTCCAGCCCATGAACCAGCAGGTCATTGCAAACTTTAAAAAACTCTATACCAAAGCAACGTTTCAAGGTTGTGACCTTAGACACTCACTTGACCCTAAGAGATTTTTTGAGAGAACACTTCAGTATCCTCCATTGCATAACCCTTATAGGTACGGCTTGGGAGGGAGTGACTACCAGGACTTTGAACTCTGCTTGGAGAAAATTGTGGCCAGATTGTGTCGACAAGATGGATTTTGAAGGGTTTGGGGCTGACCCTGATGAGCCTATGTCTGTTGTTAAATCCGTTGTGGCACTGGGGAGTTCCATGGGGTTGGATGTGAGTTTGGAGGATGTGGAAGAGTTGGTGGAAGACCACAACGAAGAGCTCACCACTGAGGAGCTGCAAGAGCTTCAGCAGAAAAAGCAACAGATTGTAGCTCAAAATCTTGCTGCAGAGGAGGAGGAAAAGAGATGGAAGAAGGTGTATTCTTCAGAAATTAAGGAGATATTTGAAATATGAGATAAGATATAAAGATTTATGGAGAAAATCACCCTGACAAGGCTGTTGCAAGCCATGTTGGCAACATGTACAATGACAAAGTGTTAAAGAGACTCCAGAAACAGATCCCTCTGGACAGTTATTTTGCGAGACAGGACTCCAGTCACTCTCAAGCTGGTCTTAGTGGCAGAGAAGAGAAGTAACCCCAGAAAAGAACTTGGTACCTAAGGTGTTGATGGAAGGGGATTCCCCTTCTAAACTGTAAATAATCCAATCTCTCTTCTCCTCCAGTCTCCCATACACTAAGAAGAATCGCCAATAAAGGTAAGTGTTATGCTGTTAATGTTTCATTCATCATGTCCCATTGTATTGTTTATGTACTACATCTATATTTCATGTAAAAAAAATTTTTGTTTTAATACTTCTGGGTGTCAGGAACAGATTAATTGTATTTACATTATTTCTGATGGGGAAAATTGATTCGAAAATCGTAAATTTCGATAATAGTAGCAAAGAGGGAAAGAGGGAAATTATTTCCCAGTAAAAGTAGGCCTTAGACAAGGATGTGTGATGTCACCGTGGTTATTTAATATATTTATAGATGGGGTTGTAAGAGAAGTAAATGCGAGGGTCTTGGCAAGAGGCGTGGAGTTAAAAGATAAAGAATCACACATAAAGTGGGAGTTGTCACAGTTGCTCTTTGCTGATGACACTGTGCTCTTGGGAGATTCTGAAGAGAAGTTGCAGAGATTGGTGGATGAATTTGGTAGGGTGTGCAAAAGAAGAAAATTAAAAGTGAATACAGGAAAGAGTAAGGTTATGAGGATAACAAAAAGATTAGGTGATGAAAGATTGGATATCAGATTGGAGAGAGAGAGTATGGAGGAGGTGAATGTATTCAGATATTTGGGAGTGGACGTGTCAGCGGATGGGTCTATGAAAGATGAGGTGAATCATAGAATTGATGAGGGGAAAAGGGTGAGTGGTGCACTTAGGAGTCTGTGGAGACAAAGAACTTTGTCCTTGGAGGCAAAGAGGGGAATGTATGAGAGTATAGTTTTACCAACGCTCTTATATGGGTGTGAAGCATGGGTGATGAATGTTGCAGCGAGGAGAAGACTGGAGGCAGTGGAGATGTCATGTCTGAGGGCCATGTCTTGTGTGAAAATAATGCAGAGAATTCGTAGTTTGGAAGTTAGGAGGAGGTGGGGGATTACCAAAACTGTTGTCCAGAGGGCTGAGGAAGGGTTGTTGAGATGGTTCAGACATGTAGAGAGAATGGAGCGAAACAGAGTGACTTCAAGAGTGTATCAGTCTGTAGTGGAAGGAAGGCGGGGTAGGGGTCGGCCTAGGAAAGGTTGGAGGGAGGGGGTAAAGGAGGTTTTGTGTGTGAGGGGCTTGGACTTCCAGCAGGCATGCGTGAGCGTGTTTGATAGGAGTGAATGGAGGCAAATGGTTTTTAATACTTGACGTGCTGTTGGAGTGTGAGCAAAGCAACATTTATGAAGGGGTTCAGGGAAACCGGCAGGCTGGACTTGAGTCCTGGAGATGGGAAGTACAGTGCCTGCACTCTGAAGGAGGGGTGTTAATGTTGCAGTTTAAACTGTAGTGTAAAGCACCCTTCTGGCAAGACAGTGATGGAGTGAATGATGGTGAAAGTTTTTCTTTTTCGGGCCACCCTGCCTTGGTGGGAATCGGTCCGTGTGATAATAATTATAAAATAAAATAGTAGCACCTCCAGGAACCGATTAAATACGATAAACGAGGGACCACTGTACTTATTTGTAGGAAGTCACGTGTAGGTAGCCCTGGCTCCCTGTCTCTTACTTAATATACAATATTTAAAACATCCCAGAGAGTTAAAATACACATACAGTACACTCACTATTTACCTTAAAATATGTGTAGTCTTAATATAAGATGAGAGGTGAGTAGTATTTATTTGTAGGAAGCCAGTGTAGGTAGCCGCCAGGTGTAGCCTGCCTGGGCTACACCTACCGGCTACCTACACTGTGGCCCAGAGCCATATTATTAGCATCGACATACCTTATTCACTGAATTTAATCATTTCTAACAATTACTTTTAGATGCCATCATAAACAAAGGGAGAAGTAATGAATAATTCATGCCGAAAATTGTAAACAAAAGTGGAGTGGGGGAGTGGCTGGGCCAAACGCAGATTCATACACTTTTTCTCTGATGACTGAGCAGAGAAAACATAATGTCCCTCCACCCAATTACCACACAGATCCACAAGTATTATTATCAGAGCACATATAAAATATGCAGTAAATTCCAGACAACAAGTTTACACTGATTTATATTAAGTTAGCAATAGAAATAGGTATTAAAAACACAATAAAAGGCAAGATACACACAGAGTACACTTATTACTTATCTTAAAATATTAATATTAATGTGAGAGGTGAGTTGCAGGGTGTTTATTGAATAAAATCAGAATGGCACACCATCATCCTCTAACGTGGCACTTAAAGCAAAAGGCTTACGACTCCTCATCTTATCACAGTGAGAGCCAACTAGTTAACGAAAGAGTAAACGAGAGAGAGAGCAAGATACAGAGTTCAGACAATGTAAGAACACAAACTAAACAGGTAGTGGGTGATCACTTGGTCAGGCAAAATAAATGCGTATTAATGTGTCTACTTTTAGTTCATTCACGTACGTTTGTAAGAGTTTGTAAAATATTTACCTCAATATTTTTTTATTATAATAATAATTACTTCACAATACAAATACTCTTACATTGTGTACAAGTTGTACAAGTTAGTACAGAATAAACAAACAGCAACAGATATTATTATTATCTGAAGATATTATTATTATTATTATTATTATTATTATTATTATTATAATTATTATTATCATAATAAAAAGCACTAAACCCACAAGAGTCGTGAATTGCTATATATAGTGAAGGTATACGAAAAGAATATTTTTCTACAGTTATCCCCCAGTTTGACTAGAGAAAATGTAATTCTTCCGACACTACCTACACAGCCGCTTTGTAAACAAATCTCATATTTACGTCAATTTTTGTTCTGTGAGTGTATGTAAGATTTCGTTCGGATTTTTAACCCCGGAGGGTTAGCCACCCAGGATAACCCAAGAAAGTCAGTGCGTCATCGAGGACTGTCTAACTTATTTCCATTGGGGTCCTTAATCTTGTCCCCCAGGATGCGACCCACACCAGTCGACTAACACCCAGGTACCTATTTGCTGCTAGGTGAACAGGACAACAGGTGTAAGGAAACGTGTCGAAATGTTTCCACCCGCCGGGAATCGAACCCGGGCCCTCCGTGTGTGAAGCGGGAGCTTTAGCCACCAGGCCACCGGGCCACCGGTATCATGTTTTATGCTATGTAACGGGTTTCATATATAATTTTGAGGAAAATATCATAGATGGATTAATGAAAATGCCTATATTAATGTAAAATAAGATATTTAGTGTGCCCAAGAGTGATTATTATTACATAGTATTGGCATCATGAGTAGAGAGACTCTTAGCGATTTTAATGTGTACCTGCACACTGGCACAGTGTGTAAGGAAGAGGAGAGGTTGAACATACAAGGGATCAACGCGGAGGATATTCATAAGGATTATCGACTGGACAAAGATTAGAAAACAGTGTGTGTTGTGTTCACAAATCTGTGTTAGTTTACGCACAGATTAGCGTCGTTCCTGGTGATCCTTGGACTGTGTTCATTGCTTCAGAGCAGTGAGCCACGAGAGGGTGGCTACGGGCCCCGACTGGGGCTCTGAGCCTCACAGCTCTGCACCCAGTGTGGGCGGCTGTGAGGTCACAGGCAGCAGCTCTGCTGCTGGCTCTGTCCCCACACCTACAGTCACCATAACAGATCCAGGAGTGCGGCCTAAACGTTCCTTGGAATGCGGGGACGAGTTGGAGGACGACGTGGGGCAGGTGGGAGCCCCCACCAAGAAGGCCAAGGATGCAGTGGAGACTACTGTATCTACCGAACTGCCACTAGGTCGGCAGCCCCTACCCAAGAAGACTTGCACCCCCAGATGGCCATAGGGGTCGTGGAAGGAAGCCAGGAGGATGTAGCTCCTCAACTGGCAAGGACGGAGCCATCCCAGGTCCCTACACCAGTTGCGTCAGCCTCCACAGTGGACGGGGACTGGCTGACTCCACGTGGAAGGAGGAGTTCCCGCTCAGCTCGGGCACTAGCAGCCAGGGCCTTCAACAAATTCAAGGTTCCCAACTACGGGTTTGTACGGTATCTGGAAGGTCTACCCCACCTCAAGTTCCGCTGCGAGTTCACTCTCAGGAATGAGGTTCTGGTCATTCCTCGGGATGAAGACTCTTACGAGGAGTTGAAGGGGCTGGTTGTGACCCTTCCCAGCATGGTGGAACTGGTTGCTTCGGAGAAGGTGTACAAGGGGGTGCTTTTACACGTCCCTGTGCCCCTCCCACTGGATCCCATTTTGGAAGTGCCCAATATTGTCAAGGCGGAGCGACTCACTGCAACGGTGAACAAGGTGCCCACCCGCCAGGTGCTGATCCACCACAAAGGTCCACTTCCCACGCACCTGGACCTTGGGGTCTGGGGAAGATTCAAGACCCGACCATACCTATCGGGCCCAGTACAATGCTTCAACTGCCAGGGGTTCAATCATATTGCAGCCACCTGCCAGCGAGAGAAGAAGTGTGGTGTGTGCAGCAAGGCACACGACTCGAAGGACTGCATTGCAATCCTCAAACAGCCAACTGGCGAAGCCCTTCGGCCAGAGCCCAAGTGTGCCAACTGCTCAAAGAGGCACCATGCCTGGAACCAGAGCTGTCCTGTGATGGTGCAGCACTGGCAGCAGGTTCATCATCAGAACGACCCGACAGCCCCAACGCCACCCAGCCTTGGAACTGCCCAGCAACAGTCTGCATGGGCTCCAATCACGGTTCCCCGGATACTGCAGGAGGACAATACCAGTGAGTTCCCAGCACTGGGCTCCCAGCAGTGGCATCAGGGGGCAGGCACGGGTTTGCAGCAGCGCGGTCAACTGCGGGGTCAGATGGCAAGGTGGCCAAGAAGACAGAATCATTGGGAAAAAACAGCCACAGGCCAGGCACACTGCCCAGCAGGTCCCAGCTAGGCACCAACATTCCTTGCCATACCGCCAGCAGGCCTCTTCCTAAGGGCAGGCCCCTGCTGTGAGTGGCCAGAATCAGGCAGAGGTTCCCCGCCGGGGGACTTGGAAGCCCATGGCCACTCATGCCGGGCCCAGGGTGCACCCAGCTTATGCTGCTGCAGTGTTGACAGCCACCCAGACATACCCAGTGACCCAGCCCCGACTCGACGGGTCGTCCAGCTCAATGCCTGCAGAGGTAATGGTCGAATCCTTTCCGGATCGACTGAAGAAAACCATCGGGGTCATCTCAGCGCTCCTCTGTCGCCTGCTGCCGTCGGCAGAGGACAGGGGCGCCTGCAGGCAGCTCCTGTCATGGATGCTGGGCGTGGTCCTACTGGACAGGAAAGACTCAATGGAACTTCAAGCCATCATCCAGGAGTCCTTCCAGTCTGTGATGGAGGAGGCCCCGGAGTCGCCAACAACGGACGACGAGTCCCAGGCAGAGATGGAATCAGTGAGCCACCTCTGCGGCCCTTGAAGATCCTCCAGTGGAACATTTGTGGGCTGCAGCGGAAAATTCACTTAGTGATTGAAGCTGCAGTTCAGGATGAGGTTGATGTCTTCCTGTTTCAGGAGACACTCACCGATTCGTCACGTCAAATGCAGCCACGTATTCTGGGATTCTCTGCCTACCTTCAGCGCCTGGAAGGGACTGGCAGGGGCACGGCGATCTATGTCAGGACCACTATCCCTCATTCAATCTCCACTGACCCCATCGACTGTGGGGAGGGCGTAGAGGTTCAGGCTGTCACCCTCCACCTGGCGGATGGACCTCTCCTGGTTTACAATATTTACAGAAGCTCTCGGTACACCCTTGACATTTCAGAGGTGGCAGCACTCGCCCCACGGGAGGGTCTTGTTGTGGCTGGGGATGTCAATGCCCACCACCCAATACTTTCTTCTGTCTCTCCTACCAACGCAGCTGGGAGGCACCTTGCGGCTGTGCTGGAGGAGGTCCCTAAGATCGCCCTCCTCAATAATGGTGAGCCAACCCATCACTATGGTGGCTGCTTGGATGTCACACTCATCTCTAGGCGGTTGCTCTCGAGTGCGAGATGGGAGGTCCACCCCGTCTCACCAGTGATCACTTTGCAGTGGCCACCACGCTGATGGTCCAGCGGTGCCCACTCCCCACACCTACCCCCAGATGGAATCTAAAAAAGGCCGACTGGCAGTGCTTCCAGGAGGTCATTGAGCGCTGGTGGGCGGAGTCTCCTCTTCCAGAAGACCCAGATGAGGCGGCTCAAAGCTTGCAGGTGGCCTTCACATGTGCAGCTGAGGCAGCAATACCTAAGCTTACAGGCGGAGGGTCATATAAACGTGACTGGTGGTTTTACAATGAGGACATCAGGGAACAGAACCACCGCATCAATGTTGTATGCAAGATGTACAGGCGTAATCCCATGGTTGAGTCCATTCGTCTGATCAGGGAAGTGGTGCAGCATGCACGCCATGTTTCACACAGGGTCCGGCAGGCTAAATGGTTCGAGTGGTGTGCCTCCTTCAGCTACTCCTCCACCTTATCTGAGATTTGGACCAAGTTACGATTGGCCACTGGGCAGCGTCGCAGTGTGGGTCGGTTGCACCCAGACCCCGCAACGGAGGCAGAGCGTCTGGTGGACCTATTCACCTCCAGAGCGGCCATGGCTCAACTGCCTCAGGATCTCCAGGACCTCCAAGCCACCCTCCTTCCTAGAAGGGTGAGGTGATCCAAGCGGCATGCCTGGCTAAGGACATCACGGATGAAGACTTCACCGACCAGGAGCTCCAGGCAGCCTTCACATCTCATCGAGACACTGCACCGGGGCATGATGGTATCACCTATGGCATGATCACTCGGTCTGGCCATGCTGGACATTCAGCTGTCCTGGGGGTCATCAACCTGACTTGGCGAGCTGGCAAACTCCCTGTCGTATGGAAAGAGGCTGACATCATACCGATTCCTAAGCCTGGGGATCCTGGCAGTGTGAGACCCATCTCCCTCACCAGTTGCATCTCGAAGGTGTCTGAAAGGATGATGTTGGAGCGCCTGAGGTGGAAGCTTGGCCCTCCTCATAAACACCTCTATGGCTTCACCAGAGGAGTGGGCACTTTCGAAAGCCTTACTACTCTACTGACCGGCATTGGGTCGGACGCCCAAGCCCACATTGTTGTCTTTCTTGACCTCGAGAAAGCTTTTGAGCTAGCCAGTGCACCTGCCATCCTCTCACTCTTGGCCCGCAGGGGGATTAAAGGCAGGCTGCTTTCATAGCTTCGTTCCTATCTCCAGGACAGGTGGGCCTGGGTATGCTTCCAGGGGCACGCCTCTTCTCTCAAGACCCTGGACAATGGCACTCCACAGGGTGGGGTGCTTAGTCCCACCCTGTTCAATGTACTGATGCACCAGCTGGTGTGCCTGCCTTTCTCCAGAGGCACCATCCTCCTCAGCTATGCCGATGACCTGGCACTTGTCGTACCTAGGAAGCGCCGGCTTTTGCAGCGTGCCCAGGAGGACCTCGATCTGCTGGCTTCCACCTGCCGTCACTTGGCGCTCAAGATATCTGCGGCGAAATCCAAAGCCATGATCCTTCGCACCAAGGTGCCCAGTCAGAGGCTGTGGGTCCTGGGCATCGACCTGGAGTGGGTTCACAGTTATAGGTACCTTGGCATCTACATTGACAGGCACCTCACCTTCCAGAAACATGTGCGCCACATTAAAGAGAGGGCTCTGCAGAGGGTCAGGGCATTGAGTGCCATGGCCAACCCTAGGGTTGGGGCCAGCCTCGAGGTCATGAGGTAGTTCTACATCTAGGCAATACGTTCCCTCGTTGACTATGGGGCACTTGCTCTGGTTCACGCCAGACCAACAAACATCAAATCCCTCTGTGCCATCCAGAACACAGCTGTACGGGCCATGCTGGGGGCTCCTAGGTGGGCCAATGCAGTGGCTCTGAACCTTGAGGTGCAGCTACAGCCTCTTGAAGACAGGATCCAACTGGTAGCTGCCAGGAGGATTGCAAAGTATCTCCGACTCCCAGGGGCTGACAAACTGATGAGAGATTTACGGGTCCGCCAGGGACAGGTCATTCCACTTCATCCCGGCCGCCGATGGATGTGGTCGGTAGCAGATGCCACACAGAAGCTCTTGCCCATGACATTGCTCCAGGTGGGAGGCTGCGACAGACTGGCAGCGAACTACACGGTGCCACCCCCTTGGGCACCAGAGCTGTTTGCGGTGCGCTGGACAATCCTACCAGACAGCAAGAGGCATTGCACCCGGGACATTCTGCACCACCTTGCCTCGGCTAGCATTGTGGGTGCGGAAGGCCCAGGGTGTGTGCCATATTACACTGATGGCTCCAGAGACCCAGTGGCAGGCCGCACAGCTGCTGGGATGTTCCACAGCAATCTGACAGCAGGTTGGCCATTGCACCATCCTCCAGGCCGAACTCTTTGCCATCCAACAAGCTCTGCAGCATGCTCTTGCAGACCATCAGCATCCCCCCATCATCCACGTTGATTCCAAGGCAGGGATCCAAGCGCTTATGCACAGAGAGCCAAAGGACAACATACACTTAATCACATCCATCCGGGGTGACCTGCAGACTCTCATGACCCAGGGTTGCAGGGTTACCATCAACTGGATCCCGAGCCATGTGGGTATCCCTGGCAATGATGCTGCAGATGAGGCTGCTAGGACTGCAACCCTCGAGGCACAGTCACGTGCTGCGATCTCCATCAGCCTCAGCCAGATTGCGCTGTGGGCTGCTGGTGCGGCCAGGCGCCCATTCCCTGACCCTGGGGATTCACGGAGCCTCTGTTAGTATGTCAGGGCGACCCACAGGGTGCCCCCTCCAAGTATTCGGACACAGTCCAGGGAACTGAGGGTGCATATCCACCGCCTACGCTTAGGGTATCCCACCACTGCGCGGATTGTTGAACGGGCACGAGAGGAGCTCTGTGCCCATTGTGACCGAATGGTTCCGCAGCCCTTGGTGCACTACCTGTTAGACTGCCCGGCTACGATGCCCCTTCGCCGTAGACACTTCCCAATGACCCCAGTAGGGCAGACCCGAGAGGATGAGGCAGCACATCTTGTGTACTTAGCTGTCAGGGACTTGGAAACCTTACTTCCAGTCCTTGCACGTCATCCGCCCCCCCGCTGAAGTTGCTGCGAGGTCCTGCTTTGGGCCTCCATTGCACTGCACACCAGCCACTGTTAGTGCACACTAACGCTTGGTACGTCATCTGGCCATAGGGCCGGTGAGGTACCCCCCCTTCCTGCTGAAGACCTGCCACACAGGTGCAAGTAACGATAAATGTCACTTCCCTACCCGGGGAGCCAATGCCGGGTCACCGAAATGGAAGAGACCCAGGCCGGGATTACCGGCGAATCAAATAGAATAGAATAGAATAGACAGTGTGTAAGATCGACACCATGCCTAACCCTTCTAGGGTAGGGTAGGTGACTGTCATTCCCATTTGCCCCCTTGGGGCGGGGATGGCAGACCAGAGAGGCCTAGCTTGTGGCTAGGCCTGGGGACAGTTGGTCCCAAAGATGAGGAGGTACTTGTGCCTCCTCCCATGGGAGACTTAGGTCTCAGACACTCCCTAAAGAGGGAGCCAAGGCCAGGCCACCACTTGGAAATGGCCCGGGCTGGGAGAATACCGGCGAATCTTTAATAATAATAATAATAATAAACAGTGTGTAAGTATATTTAGGTACAGGTACACATAAGTATAATTATCAGAGTACATATAAAATATGCAGTAACTTTAAAACACTTGAAATTTTGGAAAGTTTCCTGACATAATAGATGTGGTCACGAAGAATGTAAACAAACCGGGTGGGGGGCACCGTATTTGAAAGACTGCTTGCCATATAGCAAATTTTGGTCATAATTTGACTTCGCCGTATTAGCGGAACGCCGTAAAGCGGGGCCGTACTGTATATATATATATATATATTATATTCGATAAGATAACAGTAAACAGGTGATATCAGAATATGCAAAACAACCACTGTGAAAGAATAATGATATTCCCAGCACTTTCGTGAGAAGTCACAAAAGTGCTGGGAATTTCACTATTCTTTCACAGTAGTTGCTTTGCATATATATTATATAAAATATATAAAATATATATATATATATATATATATATATATATATATATATATATATATATAATATACAGGCAAGACAAGCCATGGGAGGTGGAAATCTTTAGGCCAAGTACTTTCACACTCTCAATGCATCATCAGGAGCTATGTAAAGTTGCAAGGCAACAACTGAGGGAGTGAGGGGAAGTTTTTTCAGAGCAGTGCAGTGCGGGTTTAACACCTGCCACAGCCTCTCTTGGAATATAAGTCAACGATCTGGTGCCACCCGCACCACCACCATCCCTGTCCCCCCCCATATGGGTAGGAGATGGCCTATAGGTTTTTATAAATCAAGGAATATGAAATTAGTTCTAGGCAGCCCCAAGCTTTTTCTAGCTTCTTAGAACAGGTCATGTGGCTTGAGCAAATGCGTTTCTCAGTGATTATATACATATGGATTGGCTTTATTTGTGTCACCATTTTAATTAATAAAAGAAAATAAATGAATCTGCTCTTTTGTCTGCTTAAATGTCCTTTTCAGGGGTACTCGAACGTTCACAGGGGCACTCACAAGAATCTCTTCATGTATTTCTAAATATTGTCTATCAGTCTTCTCAGTATAGATTAGTATGCCTTATCTGGGAATCTTTTATACCATTCTGATAATATTTCTATGTTCCAAATTTCTACTTTGAATATCCTTTGACCCCACTACCTATGCTATCACGTAATCTTGTGTACCTATCAATGTATGGTACAGTAACAGCTAAACACATTACATAACCATTCACAACAGGTGATGCATGATGCTTTGGTTCATAGACACTGGTCGAGCATCACCAATCCATCATGAAACCACCTGGCATAATGAGCATTCCTGTGATTTTGTATAGCATTGTTTAAGATTGTGTACAATAGACTCTAGTAAATATCGAGCTTGTATAACCTATAATTTGAGTTACATACAGTATTCCTGTCATGTTTCAAGAGAGAGAATTCAATTATGTTTCATTCTATGACAGAGCTGCTGGGTACAATAATCTGTCAGCAACCCACTATGGTGGGTGATTACAGGAACTAACGTGGTAAAAGAGTGTGTTTGATTCATGCATTGCCTTGTCCTGGTGCCCTGGTGGCAAAAGCTCTCGCTTCACACACGGCGGGTGGAAACATTTCGAAGCATTTCCTTATACCTGTTCTCCTGTTCACCTAGCAGCAAATTGGTACCTGGGTGTTAATTGACTAGTGTGGATCGCATCCTGGGCTAGGTGCCCATACTTATCTCGGGTCTGGCTCTGTGGTAAAGTACTGTGGACTCTGATACAGAGTTTGCAGTTTTGAGTCTTACTGTGGACGTAGAGGCAATGTTTATATATATATATATATATATATATATATATATATATATTAATATATATTATATATATATATATATATATATATATATATATATATATATTATATATATATATATATATATATATATATATATATCACACGTTTTTCTTAAAGAACTAGGTTCCAGACTAATCTACACCATTAGGGACCCAAGAGCAGCCACTTTCATGTTCCAGTGCCTCAGCGTAGCCATCCACAGGGGAAGTGCATGCTGCATACTGGGTTCACGTCCGGCTTCAGAGGAGCTGGAGGAGATTCATAACCTTTGATATATTGTACCAATGTATTCATGTTTGTGTTTTCTATCAATGTTTTCTGTCTATTAATAAAGTTAATATGCAGCATAAAAATATAGGGGGTGGTATAAGGAGAATATATATATATATATATATATATATATATATATATATATATATATATATATATATATATATATATATATATATATATATTATATATATATATATATATATATATATATATATATATTATATATATATATATATATATATATATATATATATATATATATATAATTTATATTATATATATATAATATATATATATTATTATATATATATATATATATTATATATATATATATATATATATATATATATATATATATATATATATATATATATATATATATATATATTATATATATATATATATATATATATATATATATATATAATATATATATATTATATATATATATATATATATTTAATATAATATATATATATATATATATATATATATATATATATATATATATATATATATATATATATATATATAATATATATATATTATATAATATATATATATATATAGGGATATCTTGCTACTCCTACTTACACTTTGGTCACACTTTCACAGACACGCACATGCATATACATATACATACATCTAGGTTTTTCTCCTTTTTCTAAATAGCTCTTGTTCCTCTTTATTTCTTCTATTGTCCATGGGGAAGTGGAAAAGAATCTTTCCTCCGTAAGCCATGCGTGTCGTATGAGGCGACTAAAATGCCGGGAGCAATGGGCTAGTAACCCCTTCTCCTGTAGACATTTACTAAAAAAGAGAAGAAGAAAAACTTTATAAAACTGGGATGCTTAAATGTGCGTGGATGTAGTGCGGATGACAAGAAAGAGATGATTGCTGATGTTATGAATGAAAAGAAGTTGGATGTCCTGGCCCTAAGCGAAACAAAGCTGAAGGGGGTAGGGGAGTTTCGGTGGGGGGAAATAAATGGGATTAAATCTGGAGTATCTGAGAGAGTTAGAGCTAAGGAAGGGGTAGCAGTAATGTTGAATGATCAGTTATGGAAGGAGAAAAGAGAATATGAATGTGTAAATTCAAGAATTATGTGGATTAAAGTAAAGGTTTGGATGCGAGAAGTTGGGTCATTAATAGCGTGTATGCACCTGGAGAAGAGAGGAAATGCAGAGGAGAGAGAGAGATTTTGGGAGGAAGTTAGTGAATGTACAGGCCTTTGAACCAAAGTGAGAGAGTAATTGTGGTAGGGGACCTGAATGCTAAAGTATGAGAAACTTTTAGAGAGGGGTGTGGTAGGTAAGTTTGGGGTGCCAGGTGTAAATGATAATGGGAGCCCTTTGATTGAACTTTGTATAGAAAGGGGTTTAGTTATAGGTAATATATATTTTAAGAAAAAGAGGATAAATAAGTATACAAGATATGATGTAGGGCGAAATGGCAGTAGTTTGTTGGATTATGTATTGGTAGATAAAAGACTGTTGAGTAGACTTCAGGATGTACATGTTTATAGAGGGTCCACAGATATATCAGATCACTTTCTAGTTGTAGCTACACTGAGAGTAAAAGGTAGATGGGATACAAGGAGAATAGAAGCATCAGGGAAGAGAGAGGTGAAGGTTTATAAACTAAAAGAGGAGGCAGTTAGGGTAAGATATAAACAGCTATTGGATGATAGATGGGCTAATGAGAGCATAGGCAATGGGGTCGAAGAGGTATGGGGTAGGATTAAAAATGTAGTGTTAGAGTGTTCAGCAGAAGTTTGTGGTTACAGGAAAGTGGTGTGCGGGAGGGAAGAGGGCGATTGGTGGAATGATGATGTGGAAGAGAGTAGTAAAGGGAGAAAAAGTTAGCATATGAGAAGTTTTTACAAGTAGAAGTGATGCAAGGAGGGAAGAGTATATGGACAAAAAGAGAGAGGTTAAGAGAGGTGTGAAGCAATGTAAAAAGAGAGCAAATGAGAGAGTGGGTGAGATGTTATCAACAAATTTTGTTGAAAAAAAGAAAAAGTTTTGGAGTGAGATTAACAAGTTAAGAAAGCCTATAGAACAAATGGATTTGTCAGTTAAAAATAGGAGAGGAGAGTTATTAAATGGAGAGTTAGAGGTATTGGGAAGATGGAGGGAATATTTTGAGGAATTGTTAAATGTTGATGAAGATAGGGATGCTGTGATTTCATGTATAGGGCAAGGAGGAACAACATCTTGTAGGAGTGAGGAAGAGCCAGTTGTGAATGTGGGGGAAGTTCGTGAGGCAGTAGGTAAAGTGAAAGGGGGTAAGGCAGCCGGGATTGATGGGATAAAGATAGAAATGTTAAAAAGCAGGTGGGATATAGTTTTGGAGTGGTTGGTGCAATTATTTAATAAATGTATGGGAGAGGGTAAGGTACCTAGGGATTGGCAGAGAGCATGCATAGTTCCTTTGTATAAAGGCAAAGGGGATAAAAGAGAGTGCAAAAATTATAGGGGGATAAGTCTGTTGAGTATACCTGGCAAAGTGTATGGTAGAGTTATTATTGAAAGAATTAAGAGTAAGACGGAGAATAGGATAGCAGATGAACAAGGAGGCTTTAGGAAAGGTAGGGGGTGTGTGGACCAGGTGTTTACAGTGAAACATATAAGTGAACAGTATTTAGATAAGGCTAAAGAGGTCTTTGTGGCATTTATGGATTTGGAAAAGGCGTATGACAGGGTGGATAGGGGGGCAATGTGGCAGATGTTGCAGATGTATAGTATAGGAGGTATGTTACTGAAAGCAGTGAAGAGTTTTTACGAGGATAGTGAGGCTCAAGTTAGAGTATGTAGGAAAGAGGGAAATTATTTCCCAGTAAAAGTAGGCCTTAGACAAGGATGTGTGATGTCACTGTGGTTGTTTAATATATTTATAGATGGAGTTGTAAGAGAAGTAAATGCGAGGGTCTTGGCAAGAGGCGTGGAGTTAAAAGATGAAGAATCACACATAAAGTGGGAGTTGTCACAGTTGCTCTTTGCTGATGACACTGTGCTCTTGGGAGATTCTGAAGAGAAGTTGCAGAGATTGGTGGATGAATTTGGTAGGGTGTGCAAAAGAAAAAAATTGAAAGTGAATGCAGGAAAGAGTAAGGTTATGAGGATAACAAAAAGATTAGGTGATGAAAGATTGGATATCAGATTGGAGAGAGAGAGTATGGAGGAGGTGAATGTATTCAGATATTTGGGAGTGGACGTGTCAGCGGATGGGTCTATGAAAGACGAGGTGAATCATAGAATTGATGAGGGGAAAAGGGTGAGTGGTGCACTTAGGAGTCTGTGGAGACAAAGAACTTTATCCTTGGAGGCAAAGAGGGGAATGTATGAAAGTATAGTTTTACCAACGCTCTTATATGGGTGTGAAGCATGGGTGATGAATGTTGCAGCGAGGAGAAGGCTGGAGGCAGTGGAGATGTCATGTCTGAGAGCAATGTGTGGTGTGAATATAATGCAGAGAATTCGTAGTTTGGAAGTTAGGAGGAGGTGCGGGATTACCAAAACTGTTGTCCAGAGGGCTGAGGAAGGGTTGTTGAGGTGGTTCGGACATGTGGAGAGAATGGAGCGAAACAGAATAACTTCAAGAGTGTATCAGTCTGTAGTGGAAGGAAGGCGGGGTAGGGGTCGGCCTAGGAAAGGTTGGAGGGAGGGGGTAAAGGAGGTTTTGTGTGCGAGGGGCTTGAACTTCCAGCAGGCATGCGTGAGCGTGTTTGACAGGAGTGAATGGAGACAAATGGTTTTTAATACTTGACGTGCTGTTGGAGTGTGAGCAAAGTAACATTTATGAAGGGGTTCAGGGAAACCGGCAGGCCGGACTTGAGTCCTGGAGATGGGAAGTACAGTGCCTGCACTCTGAAGGAGGGGTGTTAATGTTGCAGTTTAAAAACTTTTAGTGTAAAGCACGCTTCTGGCAAGACAGTGATGGAGTGAATGATGGGGAAAGTCTTTCTTTTTCGGGCCACCCTGCCTTGGTGGGAATCGGCCAGTGTGATAATAAAATAAAATATAAATATATATATATATATATATATATATATATATATATATATATATATATATATATATATATATATATATATATATATATATATATATAAAATATATATATATATATGTATATATATATATACATATATTATTATAATATATATATATATATATATATATATATATATATATATATATATATAATATATATATATATATTATTGATGACTAAAATGCCAGGAGCAAGGGGCTAGTAACCCCTTCTCCTGTATATAATACTAAATGTAAAAGGAGAAACTTTTGTTTTTTCTTTTGGGCCAACCCGCCTCGGTGGGATACGGCCGGTACATTGAAAGAAAGAAGAATGATATATAAATATATATATATATATATATATAATATATATATATATATATATATATATATATATATATATATATATATATATATAGTATATATATGGGGTCCACTTCTGGTGCAAATTGTAGGACCACTAACATCGGAGAAGTGGATAAAAAGGCTTCAAGGAAGAATATTTGGATTTCTTCCTGAAACGATTTGAATATTCTACTTCACCTACCACCTCATCTTTTCATTGTTTTCTTTTTACCAATAGATATATTTTATTACATAATATGGTACAAGAGATTTAAGAGATATATTGTTGATATAAAGATGGCATATACAGAACATGAGATGTGAGAGATACATGTCTAGTATATATTGTTACGCGTTTGTCACTGATTATAATGTGAAAATCTCATCCAGCTCCTCAGAGCTGGGGCGCATGCCCAAAATACAGCAGGCAATACCCCTCTGAACAGCAGTGCTGAGTCGCTGGAACAGAAAACTAGCTGCCTTGGGATCCCTAGCTCCTTGAGGAACTCAGATGCACTCTTTTCCCATGAGCCTAGGGTCTCTGAGCTTATTTACCTGGAGTTTACCTGGAGAGAGTTCCGGGGGTCAACGCCCCCGCGGCCCGGTCTGTGACCAGGCCTCCTGGTGGATCAGAGCCTAGTCAACCAGGCTGTTGCTGCTGGCTGCACGCAAACCAACGTACGAGCCACAGCCCGGCTGATCAGGAACTGACTTTAGGTGCTTGTCCAGTGCCAGCTTGAAGACTGCCAGGGGTCTGTTGGTAATCCCCCTTATGTGTGCTGGGAGGCAGTTGAACAGTCTCGGGCCCCTGACACTTATTGTATGGTCTCTTAACGTGCTAGTGACACCCTTGCTTTTCATTGGGGGGATGGTGCATCGTCTGCCAAGTCTTTTGCTTTCGTAGTGAGTGATTTTCGTGTGCAAGTTCGGTCCTAGTCCCTCTAGGATTTTCCAGGTGTATATAATCATGTATCTCTCCCTCCTGCGTTCCAGGGAATACAGGTTTAGGAACCTCAAGCGCTCCCAGTAATTGAGGTGTTTTATCTCCGTTATGCGCGCCGTGAAAGTTCTCTGTACATTTTCTAGGTCGGCAATTTCACCTGCCTTGAAAGGTGCTGTTAGTGTGCAGCAATATTCCAGTCTAAATAGAACAAGTGACCTGAAGAGTGTCATCATGGGCTTTGCCTCCCTAGTTTTGAAGGTTCTCATTATCCATCCTGTCATTTTTCTAGCAGATGGGTACAAACATACAATGATGGGCAAGTTCTCCATATTCTCTCAAATTTTGGGACTCTCTGAAGCTGGCAGCTGCCCCTCCTTCCTCCCTGGGGTATTGGAGATAGGTATCACCCAAGGTAGATGCACTTCTGTAGTCCCACACCACCTGCTTGCCGTATGTCCAGGCTTGAAGGGTTATACCATCTGGATATTTTTAGCTGCCATCACATCTGCATAGTTAGGGTGGCTCCCTTTCTGCTGTGCATCTGGCTATTGTGAGGCTCCTCTTGATAGGATGGTAGATGAACAAGGAGGCTTTAGGGAAGGTAGGGGGAGTGTAGGCCAAGTCTTTGCAGTGAAACATAGGTGAACAGTATTTGGATATGGATGAAGACGTTTCTGTAGCATTTATTGATCTAGAAAAGGCATATGATACGGTAAATAGAGTGCTGATGGAGCATAAGCAAAGTACAATTTATGAAGGGATTCAGGGAAACCGGCAGGCCGGACTTGAGCTCTGGAGATGGGAGGGGTGTAAATGTTACAACTTTATAATTGTAGTGTGAGCATGACTCTCGCAAGACAGTGATGGAGTGAATGATGAAAGTTTTTTTTTTCGGGTCACCCCTATCTCGGTGGGAAAAGGCCGATGTGTTAATAATATATATATATACATAATATATATATATATATATATATATATATATATATATATATATATATATATATATATATATATATATAATATATATTGGGGTCCACCTATGGTGTAAATTGAGTGACCCATAGCCTCGGAGAAGTGGATAAAAAGGCTTCAAGGAAAAATATTTGGATTTATATATATATATATATATATATATATATATATATATATATTATATATATTATATATATAAAATATATATATATATATATATATATATATATATATATATATATATATATATATATATAGGGAAATACCACCTCTATAGCTGGACTGGGACCCTCATCCTCAGAGAAGAAAATAAACGTACCTCAGGGAAAACTCAAGGTTCTCCCCAGAGCTGTTTGAATATTTTCTTCTACCACCCCCTATATTTTACATTCTATGTGAACACAAACATGAATACAATGGTACATTGTATTAAAGATCATGAATTTCCTCCAGCTCTTCCAATGCCAGACGCGAGCCAAGTATGCAGCAAGCATTTCCCCTCTAGATGGCCACACTGAGGCGCTGGAACATGAAAGTGGCTGCCCTTGGGTCCCTGGTGGTGTTGATGAGTCTGGAACCCAATTCTTTAAGGAAACGTGTGGCATTTTTTCCCATGATCTCAAGGTCTCTGATCCCACTGGGACAAATTGATAATGTTAGCTTATGTCCCTGTACTTGCTGATCTTGTACTCCTCCCTGTGGTCAGCAGCTCCTCTCTGTTGCCCGACACTGTGATGGATATAGGTGTCAGCCAGTGTGGATACACAGGTATAGCCCCATGCTAAGAGCTTGTCATTCTTCCAAGGATAGATGGTGATCCCGTCGGGGTGGTTTGCTGGGTTGTGGGCATTGTTGGCTGCTAGTGATCGGGGCTCCCTCTCGGCTGGGCATCCAGCTGTGGCAAGGCTTCTCTTTATGATGTCGTTGACCTCATTGTGTCTTGCATGCCAGCCCTTGATTTTGGAACAGTTAAGACCATGTAGACCATATTGGTCTGCTTGCACTTTGCTGCAAATGCACGTATATTCTATGTGTATATTGGGGCAGCAAGGTGCAGAGCCACTGCAATACGGAGAGTCTTAGGGTCGAGTCGCGTTCCCATTGCCGATATGGGAACTGTTTGGAGTAAGTCCCCAGAGTGATGTGCGCTCACAGCCTGGAGACGGGCAGTCTCCCTATCTGATGTTGCAACCCTGAGCATGTTGGCAAGCACCTTTTCAGTGATTAGGCCATCCCAGCTTGACTGTCATCAAAACTTATCCCTTGGGTAGCATTGAAAATTGGTTTGGGCAAATATTTTGTTAGTGGGATGGATTGTAAAGGTTCTGCCTAGTATGGGCCAACAGGCCTGCTGCAGTGTTCCTCCTTTCTTATGTTCTTATGTTTACGAGCCAGTGCTGCACTAGGGTTTGGTGCTGGAGCAGCAAGAGTCTCCCATTCGGTGATGGCACTGGCATAGCTAGGGTCCTGTATTCCTGCTGAGTCACTGAGGTTATCTGGAAAAATTCGTCTTATCAACTCGTTTGATGCTGTGGAAGAGTATAGGAAAGTTGATAGAGCAATCTGGGAGGATCTGTGTACTCCCAGCCCCCCCAAGCCTGACCGGAAGTGAGGCTTGCAATCACTGTCCATCTTCAAGGGAAAGATTCAATACACTCTCTAGCATGGTTTTAAGGTGAAAGTCATATTCCTTGAGTTTTGGACTGCTGGAGGCTGGGGAGCATCTCAGAAAGTAGGTAAGTTTTGGGATTGACAGGCACCTAGTGAGTAGGTAGAAGGCATAATGTGTGTCAATGTCTTTCATCCTGCTTTCCATCATCCGGAGGTCTGAGATTTTCTTTTCTAGAATCAGATCAATGGCATTGGACCCAAGAGGAGCACCAGGGAGAATGCTATTGGCTGGATCAATGGCTCATGCTCCTGGTAAAATGGCGCTAATATTCTGGATCATCTGTCGATTGGTAGAAACTATTTCACATTTTGTAGGGTTTAAAGATAGGCCCAGGCTTTCTCCCATGTCTTTAATTTTACTGATGTCCTCTAGGAGAGATTCTGTTGTGCCAGCTAGGGTACCATCATCCAGGAACCAGATATTGAGCTCACTGGAGAGTGCTTCTGTGACTTCCTTGATGACCAAACAAAATAGAAAGGGGGAGAGAGGGTCTCCCTGTTGCATGCCCTCACATGAGTCAATTTCATGGTCCCCAAACAATAATTTGGAAGTCACACTATAACACGATTCTATAAAGGGATAAAGGGAACGGAAGTTTCTATAAACTGCTTGGAGAGCAGCGTCCCTTCTGACTGAGTTGAAAGCGTTTGCAAAGTCCAATTTGATCAAGACTTTTTCATCGTGCAGTGTGGCAGCTGCTTCACAGCCCCGTTGAATGCCAAAACCGAGCTGATTTGGTTTCAGCATTGCAGCAGCCTCTTGACTCACACTTCTTACTGCAGCCTTGGTGACTAGGCGCCGAAGGGTGTTGCCCACTGCAATGGGCCTGATTCTGCTATCCTTTGTCCGGAGGGCACACAATGAGGCACCAAAGAAAAAGGGTCTGATGGCTACGAATGTAGATATAAACCATTTCCTTGTTAAATTAAAAAGCTTAACCAATTCTATAAACTTTACTGTTGAGTTTGAGGAAAATAACTCATTGCTTTTTCTAGATGTTTTAACTATTAAGGATAATAATGACTTCAAATTCAAAATTTACAGAAAACCTACAAATAACTGTTCCTATGTACACTATTATTCTTTACATCAAGATAGAGTTAAACTGTCGGTTTTCTCATCAATGTTTTTGAGAGCTTCACGTATTTGTAGTCCAGAGTTCATTGATGAAGAAATATTCAAAATTTATGAAATAGCTAATGACCTGAAATACCCAAGAAACGTAATTGATAAATCTTTTAAAATTGCCAGAAATACTTTTTACAACCCCTCAGGGAAAGTTCCTTGATGTTGGTGAGGGGCTCTTGATTTAGGGAATTGGATCTGCACTCCAGTTCCCCAAATTAAGTCTGAATGCCTTCCACATACCCCCAGGTGCTGTATAATCCTACGGGTTTAGCGCTTCCCCCTTGATTATAATATAATAATAATACTTTTTACAATCCAAAAAGGGACAACCAACCTTATTCAACTAAAAATATGTTGGTTCTCCCTTACCATGAAAACTTGGTTAATATACCTTCTCTTCTTAAGACTTTTAACATCGAAGTTGTATTTAACTGGTGCAATATTATCAAGGATGGCAGTGAACATTGTTCTGAATTTTTCCCAGGCATCGTTTACGTCCATGCAACTTGTTATCACTGTCCAGTCACAATTGTGTAGCCTATTTACCAGTGTTTCTTTACTGTAGTTTCTAGTTGACCTCATTTTTATTGTCCTGTGTAGGCCTATCCTATCCTTAGTGATTTTCCTAGTGCAGTAAATGATGAAATGATCACTAAGGCCTGTGGTAATGACGCCTGACTGACTAATGTTCTCAGAGCATTCACAAAGTATGTGGTCAATTTTTTTTTATATTTTATTTATAACATACAATACATTAACAAAAGCATACAGCATGAGAGCATCGACAGACAATATAAATTCATCAATTTCTATACACTGGAATACGCAGTAATATGTCAAATATATACACTTCATGCAGCTGATAGGTGAATACTGCCATATACATAATTCATTACTACAAAATATAACTATTCAAGTAATACAAAATAAAGAATCCTCTTACTCCTTCCCGACTGCTAATTTCAATATCCACACACAATAATTACATGCCGCAAAAATGCAAGCAGTATAACCCCCCCTCCCTATTTACCCCAGCTCACCAAAATGTAAGCATTTCACCGTTGTTTATGTAACTTATAAACTAACCATACTAAATTAAACTTAAGAACATATTATATTGAAAACAATAACAACTCTACAGTAGTGAAAACGCCAGCTGCTGTCCTAATATTATTTATATATACATATGTATATATATATATAATATATATATAATATATATATATATATATATATATATATATATATATATATATATATATATATATATATATACATTAGAAACTGAATTAGTTTACAATGGGAGTCAAATCCTATCTTTATTGCTGTCCCATGCAGCATTCTCAGACTTTGTACTCTTATACGCTACTACGATAGCCTTCAGCAGAAGGCATTAATTAACAATATTAAATAACTACTAAGAACGCATGAACTCAGCACTCCCATGCACATCCCAATTACACACAATCGTTCTCTTGCACTTATCACTCACCCACGCACATGCACACCAAACCAACATCTTTCGTTAGGCAAGCCCGTTTGATACCCCCCCCCCTTTTTTTATCGAATGCTTTACACAACAATCTAAACCCACTTCCCCCCCCCCCCTCACAACTCTAGCAACTCCCCAACAGTTATGGACCTGTAACCCTCAGTAAAAGCTCCCTCCCATCTCCTCCCATAAATTTCCCGATTCCTATTCATTGTCCTACAAAAAATCCTCGCTAAAACTCGTTTCCTCGTCTCCCCATTATCCACCCCTCTCATTCCCCACGATATGTACACGAAATCCACCATGATATAAGCTACTCCCCGTGCCACATTCTCCCCCACCCCCCTATATCAAGACTCAGCGCTCTCAACACTGACACCCCAGTTCCTCCTATCCTCCTGACCACATTCCCCAGCCATTCCCTCACACTCCCCAAATAATCGCAAAAGTATACCACGTGATAGGCTGTTTCCAACTCCCCACATAACCCACACCAACCCTCCTCTACCACACGTCTGTTTCTGAGGACTGATCCAGTAGGCAGAATCCCGTGTAAAAATTTAAACATGATCTCTCGCACCCTGGGGCCCCAGCTTTAGTTTACCGAACAGACTCCATATAGCGCCCCATGCATACATCGGGAACAGCCCCTCAACCGAGGCCGTCTCCTCTACCCTCAATATTCGATATAAATCCCTCACCTTTTTAATTTGTCTGGCTCGCGCGCCCACAAAAGTGCCCTCAACAAAATCTCACACTCCTCCATTCCCCACCCACATACATTCCCTCAAAATATCATGTAACCTTTGCATGCATGTCCCCCTCTGTCCCCCTAATCTTTTCCACTCCCACCTGACGAAAATGCATTTCACCCTCCTTCCCAGGTCCAACATACCTAAACCTCTCTTCCTCACCGGCAAAGTCACCACCTCCCTCTTCAATCCATTCACATCCTGAGCCCCATAAAACCTAAAAACACTTCTAAGGATACGAGTAATCTCAGCCCTCAGCAATGGAAAAACTGCTGCTACATACCATACCTTACTGTACAGTAATACGTTAATAACAATCGCCCGTTGCAACAATGTCAAGTGATAAGGCCGTAACATCCCCAACCGATGTTCCACGCGTTCCACCATTCTCAACGAATTCGCCTCCCTAGCCTCCCGTATGGTCGCTCTATACGAAATGCCACATATTAATAACTGCCCTTCCTGCCTTCTCACCACATCACAGTCCCAATCAACTCTGTCTCTCCACTCCCCTAGCCCCATGATCTTTGTTTTCTCAACGTTTACCGTCATGCCTGTCGCCCCTCCAAACATGCCAACCACCCCTCCCAACTCTCTCAATCTTGTTCCCTTCCGGACTAGGAGTGTCGTGTCATCCACGTAACCTACCACATGATGCCTAATCAAGCCCTCCCTCGACCCCTCCCCACCACACACTCTGGTCTCAACCAACCTATAAAATGGATCTTGCACACATGCAAACAATAACTGTGATAGCGGGCAACCCTGCCTCAAGCCCCTATCCATGTTCACCACACCTCCCACGCGTCCATTGATCTGAATTCTCGCTTTTGCCCCTTTATACAACGTTTCAACCCACCCCACAATCTCATCCCCAAAACCTTGTTTGCTAAGGATCTGTCTTAAACCCTCCCTTTCCACCTGATCATAAGCACCCTGCCAATCAATCGCCACCATACCCCCTCCTTCCTGCGTCCCCTCAAAACTCTCAACAAACCCCTTTAGAATTCCGTGCCCCATGACCATCGACCGTCCTGGCAACCCTAGTTGACCTTTTGAAACTACACGTCCCACTACACATTTTAACCTATTCCCCAAAATCTTCGCGA
>NW_026503178.1:0-18649 GCF_026875155.1 Cherax quadricarinatus
TCATTTGGGCCATCACAAGTTTTGATGAGCGATGTTTTTTTGAGAAAGAAGAGCTGGTAGGATACCGTTGCTGCCGCTGCCGCCGCCGCCGCCGCCACACTCTATCTCTGAAATTAATATTAAACTTTCAAATTCTGTCCTCCTCAAGGATCCTAGCCCTTTAATGGAGAGATTATTGAAATGCAAGCAACAAATTTAACTGAGCTTCTACAGTCATATCCTAATATTTTTTCAGATGTGCCGAAAAAATGTACGTTAGGTTATCATGATGTAGATGTGGGAAACTCTAAACCATTTAAACTCTCCCCCTACAGAGCTAATCCTGAAAAGCAAAGGCTACTTCAGCAGGAAGTAGAATTTTTGTTAAAGCATGGTTTAGTGGAGGAGTCATCTAGTCCAGGGGCTTCACCGTGCATCCTTGTGAAGAAGGCGGGAGGGAGGGTTTCTTTATGTTACAACTACCGTAAAGTGAACGAGGTCACAATTACAGATGCTTACCCTCTTCCTCGTCTGGATGGTAATTTGACTTTGTGGTAAGGCTACTTTGTGTCCAAATTAGATCTCCTTAAAGGCTACTATCAGGTACCTTTGCAGATAAGGCGAAGGAAATCTCTGCCTTCGTAATTCCAGGAGGTCATTATCAATACACAGTTACCCCTTCGGAATGAAAATTCCCCTTTCATTCCAAAAAACTTATCCATAAGGCTATTAAAGGACTTGAAGGCACAGCAGCGTACCTAGATGATATTGTTGTGGTGTCTGATACTTGGGATTCAACACCTACTTAGATTTAAAGGCTCTGTTTGAGACCTTTAAGAGTTCCCTTTTAAAACAGTTAATTTATCTAAATCTCCTTTTGGGCCCAGGCCACTGTCACTTTTCTGGGCCATGAAGTAGGTAGTGGTAAAGTTGCACCTAACTTCTAAAGTTCTTTCTATTAAAGATTATCCAGTTCCTCATGACAGGAAATCTCTTCAACGTTTCTAGGATGATAGGATTTTACAGAAGATTCTGTAAGAATTTCTAGATATTGTAGCCCTCTTACCTCTCTTACCAGTTACAAAGTTCCCTTTTAATTGGACCTCAGACTGTAACACTGCTTTTAATAAAGCAAAAAGATTATTGTGTACTGCACCCATTCTCTTGTCTCCAGACTTCTCCAAACCTTTTTCATTACAGGTTGATGCTTGTGAGTCTGGGGTTGGGCAGTACTATTACAAACGGGAAAAAGGGAAATTTTGCAGCCTGTAGCATACTTTTCAGCCAAGTTCCAGCCACATCAGAGGCTTACTCTACCATTGAAAAGAAGCCCTCGCGCTGAAAACTGGCTTTGGAGCATTTCGATGTTTATGTGGGCCAGACATCGCAGGTGGTTAGTCTACAGTGATCACAATCCTTTTAGTATATCTCCAACCATGAAGAACAACAACACAAGGCTTGTGCGCTGGACGCTAAGGCTGCAACCATAACATTTCAATTAAATATATTGCCGGCAAAGAAATATTTTGGCAGACTCTTTATCTAGAGTATAATATTTTATTTAGGTTAGGATGTTATTTGTGGTAACCCTTTTCACGCTCTTTTTTTTTTTATCCCCTGGTGGGGGGTTTTTTTAGTGAGGGGATTGGGGCTACCATTTCCCCCTGTTTCTTGGACCTATGCTAGCCTGCTGACTGCTGTCTCACTCTAAGTTTAGGGTTTGGGTTTTGGTCACGGAAAAGCTGAGCTCTATCTAAGAGTTGGTGGTGGAGAGGAAAGGCGGGGTCCCATTATTTTGTGCCATGGCGGCACGGTTACCACTGGAGGTGGCAGCTAATCCTGCCTTCTCCGGGGGGGGGGTGTGGCATGCAAAGAGTACGTAACCTTTATTCGGCGCATGTACACACCCTCATTTTTCAGGCTACTCCCCCAACCAGCGAACCAGGTTGCTAAGAGTTGATGATTGGGGCCCCGTCGTTCAACTAGTGACCAGGTTCTAGCCAATAAGAAGATGGTTTTGGCAATCGCAGAGGTTATGTGGGTACCGCTCTCCTGTCTGCCCTTGTCATTCCCATTCTAGAGCTGGTTGAAGCACGGTCTGCTATCTTGTGGCTTCTATTTCTGCTTTGCTTACCGTGGAGTGCACTATACTTATCACTGTACATAGTGTACATATTGCTGTTCTAAATTGGTGGAGGATAATATAAGTCTAAACTTTTTTTCTACTGTGTTTATTTGCTCCCATTACACCCGGGGTAACAGGCCATTTGGAATCCTGGGTTGTAATACCTTGGTTGAATAAAACTTGATAAAGCTTAACTCCATAATAAGAACTCACTCTGCATCTGTACTGTCATCCTAAACAGTGCTGGTGGACACTAAATATAAAGAGATTTAAAATAATACACAAAATTCACTTGGTAAATTGTACTTCTGATTCCTTTATTTTTAATGTTTATTGTAACATAATTGTACATTGTGTGTACAGTGCTATATTAGGTGTACAATAGAGTATGTACTTAATTATTATTTATTAACACATCGGCAGTTTCCCACCAAGGCAGGGTAGCCTGAAAAAAAAAAAACTTTCATCAACATTCACTCCATCACTGTCTTGCCAGAGGGGTGTTTTATACTGCAGTTATAAAAATGCAACATTAACAACACTCCTTCAGTGTGCCGGCACTGTACTTCCCATCTCTGATTTCCCTGAATCCCTTCATAAATGTTACTTAAATGGTTATTTAAGTGTTATTTTTTAACATTATTCCATAAAATGTTTAATTCATGTTAAGTGATAAACAAAGATAGACAAAGAACTTTGTCCTTGGAAGCAAAGAGGGGGAATGTATGAGAATATAGTTTTACCAACGCTCTTATATGGGTGTGAAGCATGGGTGATGAATGTTGCAGCAAGGAGAAGGCTGGAGGCAGTGGAGATGTCATGTCTGAGGGCAATGTGTGGTATGAATATAATGCAGAGAATTCGTAGTTTGGAATTTAGGAGGAGGTGTCGGATTCCCAAAAACTGTTGTCCAGGGTTGGGGAAGGGTTGTTGGGCGTTTGGACATTTTAAGAGAATGAATGAAACAGAATGCTTCAAAGGTGCATAAATTGTTGTGGGGGGAAGGCAGGGTAGGGTGGGCCTAGGAAGGGTTGGAGGGGGGGGGAAAAGGGAGGTTTTGGGTTGGGGGGGGGCTTAGATTTCCCAGAAAGCATGCGGGGAAGCAATTTGAAGGAGTGAATGGGACGAAAGGTTTTTAATATTGATGTGCTTTTGGGAGTGTGAGCCCTGCTGCCCGGGGAGACAATGAAACTAACTTTTCACCCTTTTTTTCAGAACCCAGAGTTTTAGCAACTGTGCAGAGCGTACATTTTTTCTGGAATTATTTATCACATGATAATTGGTAAGGAGCACAAAACAGTTTGAATGTCTAGCCCCATTATAAGAAAAACAAGAGGTCAGATTTTTAATTCAAAAAGGATTTTTAATAAAAAAAAATTTTATAAATACATTGGGCAAAAGTGATGTTAACATCAGAAAAAGTCACGTGACATGATCGGGCATTTTATTCTGCCCCCCTCAGAGAAATTTTCCCTACTATCTGTTGCAGTTTGCACTTTGCATAGCAATCTGAAGGACTTGAGCTAAAGATTTCCCATCCCCATGGGGCTTTTTCGGAAAATTTTTAGAATTATCAGGGAAACCGTTAGCTGGACTTGGTCCTGAGGTGGGGGGGGCATGTTCATTTGGAAAAGGGGGTTGGGGTTGCAGTCGGGGAAAAATGCAATTAAGTGAATTTTGGGAAATGTTTCTTTAAATATTGGTGACCCACCCGGAAATAATATTTTGTTTCTTTTTTAAAGAAAAAGGTAAAGTATTGCACTTTTTACAATGTGAACAATATTACACATGAACACCTTTTTATTAAGAAAATTTAAACCCAAATTTTTAATAAAGAATATTTACTCTTCCAGCCACTGTCATTTTTTCTGATAGTTTAATAAGTTAACAAAGTTTTTTAAATGTAATTTTTCTAACTTTGTGCAGAAAAAAGTTTGTAACTGAAATTGTTTGTTTACAGATTTCCGGGGTTAACTATGGGGTTGGGTTTCACCGCAAAATTAGCCCGGGACATTAATTTTCAACAAGTGTTTTAAACAATAAGTGGTTTTCCCTGGAGTACAGGACCGCCAAGAGCGTTACACAACAGATTCAAAAAAATGAACCACCATGAGAGAAATAAGCTCGCGGAAGATGATCGTAGATTATGCATGACAAATTTTTTTTAAATTTAAAAAGTACCATTTTACTTTTTCATACACCAAAGAAATAAATCGACTTCAGTCCCAACCTTGGTATGGGGGGTTGTGATCTCACATCAGTACAAATTTCCCTTCTATAGGATGTTTGTCCCACCTTTGCCAGGGGGCACACTATTATAGGGGCTCACAAAAATCGTAGTACACAATTGCAAAAAACCCATACCACTTGGGGCTTAAACCCCCGCAGTCAAGAATCATAAAACTCCAACAGACGTTAACCATGGGCCGTGGCCCATTCATAAACTTCATTTTTCCCTTTATGCATTTTCACAATTTTTTTGGCAAGGGGTAATTTACTGAACTCAGGTGACGAGTGGGTCCCCACTCGGGGGGTTTGGTAGGGGCTCATTGACCTTTTTTGGGAAATTTTTTTTCCCTTTTTTCTATATAAAAGGGAAAGCCTGTTTCCTTTTCCTGTCATTCCCCAAAATTGGGTATTATTTTTTTTCCTGTACATCAAAAGCAAGTTTGATAAGTGAAAGCGTGATGGTCCTTGTAACCCTCAACAAGAAAAAAAAACAAAAGACTCAGGGAAAGAAAATCACAGTTTGATGCACATTTCCCCCTTGGGGGGTAAACGGGTCCTCTCGGATTGTTCTCTCTGGGAAAATTTAAAAAAAAAAAAAAAAAAAAAAAATTCTCATGAAAAGTAGAGAATTTTTCCCGACATAACGACACAAAATATAAATTTGATGGAAAATTTGGGGAATTACCTCGCGAAGTTGCGGTCCGACGATGTTTACGCATCAGCGTTTTGCCACTTTAAGCCCTATTTTCCCCCAATTTGGTGTACTTGTCAAAAAAAATCAAAACTTTTTCCTAGAACACTTTTTTTCTATTGAATGGAACAAGAAACCACCCATTTATGATTTCAACTATCCAATAAAGGGGTCAAAATTTGCAATTTTGCCAATTACACAAATTTCAAAAGATGAATTTCCAAACGGGGCCAAAAAACAAGAAAGCTTTCCGGGGCACTAAAATAAAGGTTCTCTGTTCGTTAGTCACATCTCAAGGCCCCTCTTATATTTTTGGGCTTTCCATTTTTGAATTTTTATTCTTACAAAAAAAATAAGATTTACTGTTATCCCCTACTGCTTTAGGTAGAAATGTATAAAAATATCAGCGCACTTGTGAAAAAATATTAGACCACCAGTTGATGGTATTGGACGTTGGGAAGATTTGTTTACTTTGAACTTTGGGAAAATTTAAATTTTCTGCTACTTTTGGCTCAATTCAATGTACTTTTCTTGTAAAACCATCAAAAAATCTCAAATTTTTAAAATGGACCAAGAAAACTAAATAAAAAAAATACAAAAGAAAATACAGTTCAAAGTTGCTGTTTTTTCCAAAAACACGGCTAAGTTTTATTTCTCTTACGCACTGTGTGCTGCAGGGTTTTTTTATACTGTCACACTGACCACAAGACCCCATTTTTTATATTGGGCCACCGCTTTCTCTCACTGATTTGAGGGCGCTAAATTTAGGCGTACTAAAAATCAAAAACCCCGGGGCCTAAGACGTTCAAATATGTCCCAAAAAACCCCCAAAGGGTTTTTAAACTTAAGATTTAATACAGTCATCAGAGGGGTTAAGTGTTTTGAAATTACTAGTTCTCAATTTATTTTCCACAAACCCTTCCTTTTCTTTGCATTGAGATGGAGGTAATTTCCTAGCACCCCAGGAAAAATTTTGGTAGTATAAGAATATCAAACCATTAGAAAAAGGTTAAAAATGTATATTTTTTTATTAATTACCCCAAAGAGGTCAAAATGAAAATCCAGTGGTAATGAATGCTCAGTTGCACCAAATTTATTTTAAGCAAGGCATTTTTGAAAGTTATTTTTTTCAAAAAAATAATTTTTTTTTTCGTAATAAAATTTTAATTTTTTAGGGACCATTTTTTGTTGGTAATAATGAAAACAGGGAAGGTTTTCCCGGGGTCAACACTATATCACAAGATGAAGTCAACACGCAACGGGACGTCCCCTGTCAACACCATTTTCAGTAAATTTTTTCCTATGTTCTATCTAAATACAAAAATTGTCTCTGTCGCAGTCAGTAGACATTTTTGTTTGTAGCAGGGTTTTTAGTTTTGATGACCCAAAAAAAGTAGTGTTTTGTGATTTGTCATAACAATTACGTATAGTGTACAATTAAAATTTTAATATTTTTTTTTTTTAAACTTAGATACCTTTACAATACACTGGTACCTCAGTAATGTCCACTTTGGGGAAAAAGTCCAACTTGGTTTTTTCCTGTTGGGCACGAAAAATTTTTTCTTGGATGTGCCTTTTTTTGGAAACGACCGCGTGTAAACTTATTGGGGCAAATGGTCATGACACCGTGTGCACCCCTTTTTTACAAAGCCATGATGCCCACATTTAATTTTCTAATATGTACAACACTCTAATATAAATTTCTTTTGGTTTGCAACGTACAACCCCCACTGTAACTGAATTTTTAAAGTGATTTTGTGTTTTTTTTATAAATTTTTAGAAATTCATTTTAAACCTATTTTAAAAAGTTTTAAAAGGGAAAGCCAACAACGAAGGAATGGTACAGCGGAGGATATTGCTCCCCTGGGGGGTCCATGAGCTGGGTTTGATGGGGATTGAGGAGTTATGGAGGACCAGGGAAGAGTTTTTACCACGAAAGTTACGGAAATTGAGAAGGAGGACAAAGTCTAAGATGGATCACTCTCTTCAGGTCAAAAAAGGGGGAAAAGAGGAAGTACCCCTTCATTAAAACAAAGGGAAAACTTTGCCCAATGGTGGACGTAAAAACTTTGCAGAGAATACCCTCCAACAAATCCCAAACAACCAAATGCATTTTTCTGGAAGATTCACCCCTCAAGGGAGGTTTCCCTTTATGCTGGTGGGGCTCTTTATCTAGGGGTTGGGTCTGTGCTCCATTCCCTAATTGACCCGAATACCTTCCACCCCCCACTCCTGTATAATCCTACGGGGTTTTGTGCTCCCCCTAATTATAATAATAATAATAAAAATAATAATAATGGAGGGCCAGACTATGTCCACATTTCCAAAAAACCTGAGGGGAAGGCAGAAGCAAAATTCTTTTGGACCGGTAGCTTCAACCAAGTCGAAAAGGAAAAGAGGGAGAAAAAAGGGAAGGGGACCTCCTTCCAAACAAAAACATTTTCCTCCTCCCTTCTCAGCACATCTCGTAGGCCTGACCTTTTTGCAAAAAAAAGGAGGTTAAAATTTTCATTTTTTTCACTAAATTTTTTGTTTTTACTATTTTTGTATTAAACAGTGTTTAAAATTTTTTTTTCAACCCCATCATTGTATAATATGCCAAAACAATAGGGTTTTTTTTTTATGGGGAAAGGATTAACATTTTCCCCATAAAGGAACCTCGGGTTATGAACCCCCAAAAGGGGGCTTTTCAGGATAAACCATTCGGTCGATTTTTTTTCTTTTGGGTGAACGAAATTTGAAGATGGGACTTCCCTCAAGGGGGTTTCCCCTTTAAATGAAAAAATAAATAAAAAAAATAAAATATTTATTTCTCTGCAAAGGTTACAATGTTGTTTTCATATAACATATTTTGGGGCAAAAACAGCCCTATCGCCCAGGCATTTCTGGCAACTTTAAAAAATACTTTAGATACTTAATCTAGACAGGTAAAAGCGTGGTTACCCTGTTTTTTTCGATGGTGTGCCAATACGGCACCTTTTGAAGTTTCTCACTGTACTGTTGTTTTATTTTTATTATTATTTTTGTTATTTTTTTATTAGTAGTAAGTAGGATACATGGGGAGGGCTCTTTTCTATGGAATTTTTTCTGTTCCAGTTCCCCAAATTAAGCCTGAATCATATAATAAAAACGTAAAATAATTAAAGTTCTATAATAAACATTATAATAATTAAGGACAACATTTTGGTAATCCCGCACCTCCTCCTAACTTCCAAACCGAAATTTTCTGCATTAATTCACCCGCCCCTGCCCCAGACAGACATCTCCACTGCCTCCAGCCTTTCCTCGCGCAACATTCACACCCATTTTCACACCAATTTAAAGCGTTGGTAAAACTATACTCTCAACATTCCCCCCTTTGCCCCAAAAGGGCAAAGTTCTTTTTCTCCACAGACCCTAAGTCACCCCTCACCCTTTTCCCCTATCAAATTTTATATTCACCTCTCTTTCATAGACCCTCCGTGACACGTCCAACCCCCAAAAATCTGAATACATTCACCTCCCCCAACTCTCTCCTTCCAAACGATCCAATCTTTATCACCTAAAATTTTTGTTATCCCAAACCTTATTCTTTCCTTATTACTTTTAATTTTTTTTTTTGCATACCCTAAACCAATTCATCCCCCAATCTTCAAAATTCTCTTTAGAATCTCCCAAGAGCACAGTGTCTCAGCAAAGAGCAACTGTGGGAATCCCACTTTTTTGTGATTCTTTTTTTTAATCCAGCCCATTGCCAAGAGGATTTGTTAGTTAAAAATAGGAAGGGAGTTTTAAAAAAGGAGAAATTTTTGAGGTATTGGGAAAAAGGAAAAGGGAAAATTTTTAAGGGAAATTTTTAAATGTTGATGAAGATAGGGAAGCCGTATTTCGTGTATTTGGGCAAGGAGGAAAACATCCTTTTTTAGGAGTGAGGGAAGAGCCTTGTGAGTGTGGGGAAGTTTGTAGGAAAATAGGGAAAATGAAAGGGGAAAGGGAGCCGGGATTTATAGGATAAAGATAGAAATTTAAAAGTCAGGTGGGATATAATTTTTTGGGGCGTTTGGGGCAATTTTTTAATAAATGTATGGAAGAAAGGGGAAGGGACCTAGAATTGGGAAAGGGGAAAAATTTTTAGGGGATAAGTCTGTTTTAGTTACCTGGTTTAAAATGGGTTGGGGAGATTATTATTTTAAAAAAATTTAAAAGTAGACGGAAAAAAGGATAGGGAGGAAAAACAAGGAGGCTTTTGGAAAGGGAAGGGGGGGTTTTGGACCAGGGGTTTTCAGTGAAACATATAATTTTTTTATTATTATCACACCTTTGGGCCATTCCCACCAAGGGAGGGGGCCCCAAAAAGAAAAAAATTCACCATCATTCACTCCATCCTGTTTTTGCCAAAGGGTGCTTTAAAACAGTTTTTAAACGCAACATTAACAACCCCCCTTCAAAAGGCAGGGGAAGCCCTTCCCCTCTCCGGACTCAAGTCCGGCCTGCTGGTTTCCCTGAACCCCTTCATAAATGTTACTTTGCTCAAAACTCCAACAGCACGTCAAGTATTAAAAACCTTTTGTCTCCATTCACTCCTATCAAACACGCTCACGCTTTGCCTGCTGGAAGTCCAAGACCCCTCGCAAAACAAAACCTCCTTTACCCCCTCTCTCCAACCTTTCCTAGGCCGACCCCTACCCCGCCTTCCTTTCCCCTACAGACGATACACTCTTGAAGTCATTCTGTTTCGCTTCATTCTCTCTACATGTCCGAACCACCTCAACAACCCTTCCTCAGCCCTCTGGACAACAGTTTTGGTAATCCCGCACCTCCTCCTAACTTCCAAACTACGAATTCTCTGCATTATATTCACACCACACATTGCCCTCAGACATGACATCTCCACTGCCTCCAGCCTTCTCCTCGCTGCAACATTCATCACCCATGCTTCACACCCATATAAGAGCGTTGGTAAAACTATACTCTCATACATTGAACAGTATTTAGATAAGGCTAAAGAGGTTTCTGTCGCATTTATGGATTTGGAAAAGGCGTATGACAGGGTGGATAGGGGGAGCAATGTGGCAGATGTTGCAGGGGTATGGTTGTAGGAGGTAGGTTACGAAAGCAGTGAAGAGTTTTTACAGGATAGTGAGGCTCAAGTTTGAGTATGTAGGAAAGAGGGAGATTATTTCCCATAAAAGAGGCCCTTTGACAAGGATGTGTGATGTCACCGTGGTTGTTTATATAATTATAGATGGGGTTGTAAGAGAAGTAAATGCGAGGGTCTTGGCAAGAGGCGTGGAGTTTTAAAAAATAAAGAATTTACACTAAAGTGGGAGTTGTCACAGTTGCTCTTTGCTGATGACACTGTGCTCTTTGGGGGATTCTGAAGAGAATTTCAGAGGTTGGTGGATGAATTTGGTTGGTATGGGAAAAGAAGAAAATTAAAAAATAAATACAGAAAAGTAAGGTTTTAAAGGGTAACAAAAAGAAATTTGGGGATGAAAGATTGGATATCAATTGGAGGGAGAGAGTATGGAGGAGGTGAAGTATTCAGATATTTGGGAGTGGACGTGTCAGCGGATGGGTCTATGAAAGAAGAGGTGAATCATAGAACTGATGAGGGGAAAAGGGTGAGCAGTGCACTTAGGAGTCTGTGGAGACAAAGAACTTTTTCCTTGGAGGCAAAGAGGGAAAAGTATGAGAGTAAGTTTTACCAACGCTCTATATGGGTTTGAAGCACGGTGATGATGTTGCAGAGAGGGGAAGGCTGGAGCATGGAGATGTCTGTCTAAGGGCAATGTGTGGTTGAATATAAAAGCAGAGAATTCGTAGTTTGGAAGTTAGGAGGGGTGCGGGATTACCAAAACGTTGCAGAGGGCTGAAGAAGGGTTGTTGAGGTGGTTCGGACATGTAGAAGAATGAAGCGAAACGGAATGACTTCAAGAGTGTATCAGTCTGTAGTGGAAGGAAGGCAGGGTAAGGGTCGGCCTAGGAAAGGTTGGAGGGAGGGGTAAGGAGGTTTTTTGGGGCGAGGGCTTGGACTTCCAGCGGGCATGCGTGAGCGTGTTTGATAGGAGTGAATGGAGACAAATGGTTTTTAATACTTGACGTGCTGTTGGAGTGCGAGCAAAGTAACATTTATGAAAGGATTCAGGGAAACCAGCAGGCCAAACTTGAGTCCTGGAGATGAGAAGTACAGTGCCTGCACTCTGAAGGAGGGGTGTTAATGTTGCAGTTTAAAAACTGTAGTGTAAAGCACCCTTCTGGCAAGACAGTGATGGAGTGAATGATGGTGAAAGTTTTTCTTTTTTGGGCCACCCTGCCTTGGTGGGAATCAGCCAGTGTGTTAATAAAAAATGAAATATTCATTCAACAGCTGTCAATGTATAGCCCAGAAAACTTGTAAACACAATGGTAATCATTCACTCAACAGCTGTCTTGCAAGTGTACAGACACCACAGTTTAAATGAACCTCTGAACTGCAACATCCCTATTTACTGTCCTGGTAAATATCTCAACCTGGGTCTTAATCCAATTCTCTCCCACTCAATGGTTCACTGGAGCACATTGCCAGAAAATACAAACTGCGTAATTAAACCTCAGTTTCTGCAATGTTTCACTAACACAAATATTATGACAATGAACAAGATATTACAAAGATCCCAAATGAAATAAGTCACTGTCTTCCCTCGGGGTTAAACCTGGCTAATTTACACACCTATTGCTAGGTATGATAATTATACTTAAGTCTACCTGTCCCTAAATAAACTTACTTTCTCAGCATTGTGGAAGAAACTCATAATATTTACAGAATGCTTTATGTACTAGATCATTCAGCAGTCTTCTCCATAACAAAGTACTATACATACACTCATTCATATTAATACTCAAACTTGTCAGTAATAAAGTATATGCACAATAAAACACCCAACCCTCAAAAATACAAACATTTACACTAGCAAGCTTCTGGTAATTAATAAAAATCACATCTTAGGCAAAATGATCTCAGTGCAGTGGAACACTGTAAATTAACATTAATAGCCATCTTACTGAGCTTAATCTGTGTAGGGCCATCATGTTTTGCAATGGCTTTTAGATGATCCCATGATTCTTTACAGTCGACTCAATCTTGGCAATGTTATTAGACAGCTCCTCGAAGTCCACGTTTGATGCACGGGTGATTGAGCCAATCTACATAAAAAAATTTAAGAGGTTAATTGGCACTCAATGTCTAAGACAGTGGTTCCCAACCTTTTTGCATCGTGCCCCACCTTGACACCTCAAAAAATCTCACATGTCCCCTGATATAAAAATAAATTTTGATGTTAAATTAGACACTTCTTCATCTAAAACTTTATTTGTACCCCCATTCCCAGACACTTCAACAGAGAGAAACTGTACATGAAATACGTCTTTGCCTGAGATAACAGCTATAGCTAGTAAGACTTATTTAACGTGAAATACTTCAGAATCGGGGAAATTGGGTTCCGTGACTCAACCATGTAGTGATGGCTGGCAGATATGTTTTTCTTTTTAGTGCTCTGCTTCCATGCGAGATGAACAGTACATAAAAATAAAGGCAAATTACAAATATAATCATCTAAAGAATAGCAATACAGTCAATATCATAAGAAGACATTGAAAGCACTTACCTCCGAATAAAGATCTGATGATATGAACATTTTTCAATAACCATGTGACACAGATGGTGAAGCAGTGAATGTTTATGAACGTATCCTTCACCTCCGGCACTTTGACAAGTACTCAATTTGGAAGCCTCGACATTCTGTGCCATTAAGGAAGTTACCAATGGAGAGAAGAACAGATAACATTATCTGAAAGTGCGATTCTTTTGAAGGTCTTCTGTGCTATTGCTTCAAGTCCATCAAGGGTTCTGCCACCTCCTATTGGAAACAGACAGGAAATTTTATTGAGCAAGAGTCTGACTGATCACTGTCACCATCAACACTCAAGTTTCAAACAATTTTTTTTTTTTTATTTTGTGCCCAATATAATGTAGTTTCTTCTTTTAACAAACTGGCCATATCCCACCAAGGTAGGGTGGCCCAAAAAGAGAAACTAGAGTTTTCTCTATTTCTACTGTTTCTCTAGTTTCTAATGTTAAAAAGAGAAACTAGAGTTTCTCTTTTTAACATTAGTAATATATACAGGAGAAGGAGTTACTAGCCCCTTGTTCCTGGTATTTTAGTCGTCTCTTATGACATGCATGGCTTACGGAGGAAGAATTCTGTTTCACTTCTCCATGGAGATAAGAGGAAATAAACAAGAACTAGTAAGAAAATAGAAGAAACCCAGAGGGGTGTGTATATATAAGCTTGTACATGTAGCAAGAGACATACTTGAAACCTTGCCTGTTTATGAGACAGAAAAGACACCAGTAATACTACCATCATGTAAAACAATTACAGGTTTCCGAATTACACTCACTTGGCAGACGATAGTACCTCCCTGCGTGGTTGCTGTCTACCAACCTACTACCACAGACAGTAGTACCTCCTGAGTGTTGCTGTCTACCAGCCTACTAACACTGGAGAGTAGTACCTCTGTGGGCAGTTGTTGTCTACCAACCTACTACCACAGGATGGTAGTACCTCCCTGGGTGGTTGCTGTCTACCAACCTACTACCACATGACAATAGTACCTCCCTGGGTGGTTGCTGTCTACCAACCTACTACCATAGGATGGTAGGACCTCTGTGGGTGGTTGCTGTCTACCAACCTACTACCACAGGATGGTAGTACCTCCCTGAGTGGTTGCTGTGTACCAACCTACTACCACAGGATGGTAGTACTTCCCTGGGTAGTTGCTGTCTACCAACCTACTACCACAAGACGGTAGTACCTCCCTGGGTGGTTGCTGTCTACCAACCTACTACCACAGGATGGTAGTACCTCTGTGGGTGGTTGCTGTCTACCAACCTACTACCACAGGATGGTAGCACCTCCCTGGGTGGTTGCTGTCTACCAACCTACTACTACAGGATGGTAGTACCTCCCTGGGTGGTTGCTATCTACCAACGTACTACCACAGGACGATAGTACCTCTGTGGGTGGTTGCTGTCTACCAGCCTACTACCACAGGACGGTAGTACGTCCCTAGGTGGTTGCTGTCTATCAACCTACTACCACAGGATGGTAGTACCTCCGTGGTGGTTGCTGTTTACCAACCTACTACCACAGGATGTTAGTACCTCCGTGGTGGTTGCTGTCTACTAACCTACTACCACAGGACGGTAGTACCTCCATGGGTGGTTGCTGTCTACCAACCTACTACCACAAGATGGTAGTACCTCCCTGGGTGGTTGCTGTCTACCAACCTACTACCACAAGACGATAGTACCTCCCTGGGTGGTTGCTGTCTACCAACCTACCTAAAATATTGTAGTTTATATGTAACAAAACATTGTTAGGCACAAAAAAAGTCACTAATGCAATTCAGGCAGACTAATTGGAATGTTCAAAGACTTAAGAATTGGAGTATTAAGTAGAGTTTCTTATGGCGTGAAGAAGCATTTCCATGCATCAGTATTATTATATTCATGGAAAGTGCTAAACCCACAAGGTTCATTCAGTGGAACATGGCAGAGGTGAACAAGATTTCAGAACAGAAGGAGGAGGAGGAGGTGTTGAGGGAAGGACATGAACAGAATGGGTGGGTAAGTAAGGGAAAATGCTGTTAAAAAATTCTGCAATAAAGGTGAAAGTCTCAGAGAACAACACAGGCAAAGCAACCATGTCAATCATCAGCTAAATGTCGCAGCAAATTCTGATGAAAGGGAGAAAAATTACCCTGTTTCTGTTATTACCTTTTCCATATTCTCATAGTCTAGTTTAAAGATCCAGAGTTTTAATCTGGCAGGAAGTTCAGATATGGACGACAGCATCATCAGAAACTGTTCTGCTGACCCAGAGAAAGTTCAGGGTTGCAAATGGCAGACTTCTTGAATCTTGTGCTTCTCTTCTGGTGTTGGTAACATCGTAGTCAATAATTTCTGTAAGATAACAAAATTAATTATTCAGTGCAAAACACTGTCACTTGTAGGTCCTAGAGTATAACTGGAGGGGGTTTTGAAGATCAACGCCCCAATGGCCCGGTCTATGACCAGTCTCATGGTGGACCAGGGCCGATCAAGCAGGCTGTTACTGCTGGCAGCACAGAGACTGACGTAGGAACCACAGCCTGGTTGGTCAGTACTGACTTTAGGTACCTGTCCAGTGTCTTCTTCAAGACAGCCAGGGTTTCTTATTCAGATAGGATCTCGTGACCAATAGAAATATAATAGGCCTAATTATTATTAACAAAGTCTAGAATAAATCATTAAATTATTAAGAGGACTTACAAGCTATCTAAATAGTGTGCAGGTGTACAAGTATATAGGTGGACAGGTGTACAAGTGTACAGGTGCACAAGTGTACAGTGCACAAGTGTAACAGGTGTACAAGTGTACAAGTGCACAAGTGTACAAGTATACAAATGTAATAAACATCCAACATTCATCAATGAGGTTTAAACTGACTACACTAAAGAAGAGATGAAGATGTTGGTGTTGGAAAGTTCATCTGAACTGTGGTGTCAGCTCACTTCTGGCAAGACAGTGACAGAATGAATGATGGTGAATGTGCTTCCTATTTGTTGTGGTGAGTCACCACTACCTTGGTGAGAGATGGCTGGTGTGTTGGCAAGACAGTGACAGAGAACGATGGTAAATGTGCTTCCTTTCTGTTGTGGTAAGTCACCACTACCTTGGTAAGAGATGGCTGGTGTGTTGAACAAAGAAAAAGAAGTCCAAGTCATTAATAATTCCTTCATTAACAGGAATACCAGAAATGTGATTCATTTGTTAACTGGAACATCACTAATATAACTACAGTATTTTGTTAAATGGAACAACAGCAATGCAAGCCTAGTCCAATAAATGTCTCCTGGAGTTTAACCCCACCAAGTGTAAAGTCATAAGTTTTGGTGAAGGACAAATAGATGAGTGGCCAGTGGCCTGTGGCAAAAGTTCTCATTTCACATGGTGAGCGTCCAGGTTTGATATCCCGGTGAGGGTTGAAACATTGGGCAAGTTTCCTTACACAGGCTGTCATGTTCACCCATCAGTGAATATAATGCAGAGAATTCGTAGTTTGGAAGTTAGGAGGAGGTGCGCGATTACCAAAACATGTTGTCCAGAGGGCTGAGGAAGGGTTGTTGAGGTGGTTCGGACATGTAGAGAGATGAGCGAAACAGAATGACTTCAAGAGTGTATCAGTCTGTAGTGGAAGGAAGGCGAGGCAGGGTTTGGCCTAAGAAAGGTTGGAGGGAGGGGTAAAGGAGGTTTGTATGCGAGGGGCTGGACTCCAGCAGGCAAGCGTGAGCGTGTTTGAATAGGAGTGGAGACAAATGTTTTTAATACTTGACGTGCTGTTGGAGTGTGAGCAAAGTAACATTTATGAAGGGTTCAGGAAACCGGCAGGCCGGACATTGAGTCCTGGAGATGGGAAGTACAGTGCTGCACTCTGAAGGAGGGTGTTGATGTTGCAGTTTAAAAAAACTGTAGTGTAAAGCACCCTTCTGGCAAGACAGTGATGAGTGAGTGATGGTGAAAGTTTTCTTTTTCGGGCCACCTTGCCTTGGTGGGAATCGGCCAGTGTGTTAATAAAAAAAAAAAAGGCAAAATACCGTGACTGAAACAATACACAACTAATCCGATGTAATTAATGGTCCACATCGGACCAAAATGTTGTCATAAGTTTTTTCTCCTATGTGTGGGTTGTGTAATGAATATATATTTATCATTATTAATATGTCTATCTACTCCAATCTACTCCCTGACTACTTTACAAAAGAAAGCCCTACTAACAGGCTGTCTAAGATGTACACTAAGTGGAAAAGAGCTGGGATAAATTTGACCATTGGGATGTTTTGGATACATTCATAAAAAGTCATGATACCAACATTATCAAATACAGTAAGGCCCCGCTTTACGGCGTTTCGCCTTACGGCGTTCCGCTAATACAGCAATGTCAAATTATGACCAAAATTTGCTATATGGCAAGCGGTCTTTCAAATACGGTGCCCCCATCCGGTTGTTTACATTTTCTGTGACCACATCTATTATGTCAGGAAACTTTCCAAAATTTCAAGTGTTTTTAAGTTACTGCATATTTATATATACTCTGATAATTATACTTAGGTGTACCTGTACCTAAATATACTTACACACTGTGCTGGGTGCAGGTACACATTAAAATCGCTAAGTCTCTCTCTACTCATGACGCCAATACTACTAATAATAATCACTCTTGGGGACATTAAATGTTCTTATTTACATCAATATAGGCATTTTCATTAATCCATCTATGATATTTCCTCAAAATTATATATGAAACCCATTACATAGCATATAAACATGATACATACACTCAGAATAAAATTGATGTAAATATGAGATTTGTTTACAAAGCACTGTGTAGGTAGTGTCGGAAGAATTACGTTTTCTCTAGTCAAACTGGGGATAACGTAGAAAAATATTTTTCGTATGCCTTTAAAATAGCAATTCACGACCCTTGGGGTTTATGTGCTTTTTTATAATATAATAATAAAATATATAATAATAATAATATTAATAATAATAATAATAATTTTATTATTATTATTATTATATATTAATATTAAAATAAAATAATATTTATTATTATTATTATTATTTATACAGTGGCCCCCAACGATATAATCCGTTCCAGCACTTAATCGAATTATCGTTAGTGAGTTAATTTTCCCCCACAAGAAATAATGGAATCAATTAATCCGTCTGAACCCCAATGTATTGAAAAAAATTTACCAAAATAATTTAATACACCAAATGAGATGACATGCCACAGTACATGCACTTACCCTTGAAGATCTGGTGATGACTGAGGGATGGGAGGAGGGAGAGTGTTGATGGTGTTAGGTTTAAGGGGAACCCCTTCCATTAGGACTGAGGTGGCAATCCTTTTCCGGTTACTTTAATTCTTTATGCCACTAGGACCAGCTTGAAACCTGGACCTCTGTCCACAAACATTCTCGAAGTCCCACTCCTTACTTCCCTACTTTTGACATCCTAAGTGTTTCACAACATTGTCAGTGTACAGTTGCCACATGGCTTGCAGTAGCTGTGTCAGGGTGATTTTCCATCAAAAAAGTTCACTTAGCCACATTACACATTCCTTAAGTTGAAGTAGCAACTTCTTCAATTCTCTATCCCCTCTCTGAACAGTTTCCCGGGTGGCTCTTGCGTTGAAGATGATGCAGCTCATCATGGTTAGTTCTTCATTTCCTTCCACCAACTCTTCCACATCCTCCCCACTACCCTCAACCCAAGTACTTCCCAATGCCTCAATGGATCCTCACTGCATAGGATTTCAGGTTAGCCTCAAACCCTCAAACCCGTTTGGCTCACATTCTGCCACAGTTTTTTCATTAACACATAAATGTTAAACCTAAAACCAATCTAAAACTTATATTTTTAAAACATACCTAACAATGAAATTACTAAATTACAACAAATGAAAAACATGCACATTAACTACCCTTATTTAAGATCTGGTATAGATATAGAGGGAATTTAGGTTTAAATTTTAGAAGGGAACCCCTTATGGGGTTAG
>NW_026503188.1:0-10779 GCF_026875155.1 Cherax quadricarinatus
TTTTTTGCCCTAACTCCCTCCTCTTTTGTTTATAAACCTTCCCCTCTCCTTCCCTATGCTTATTCTCCTTGTATCCATCTACCTTTTATCTCAGTGTAACAACTAAAATGATCTGTTTAATCTTGGCCCCTCTATAAACATGTACATCCTGAAGTCTACTCAACAGTCTTTCATCTACCAATACTTAATCCAACAAACTACTGTCATTTCGCCCTACATCATATTTTGGTTACTTATTTATCCTCTTTTTCTTAAAAATGTATTACTATAACTAAAACCCCTTTCTATAAAAAGTTCAACCCAAAGGGCCCCATTATCATTTTACACCTTCACCCCAAACTTACCAAACCCACACCCTCTCAAAAAGTTTCTCCTACTTTAGCATTCAGGTCCCCTACCACAATTACTCTCTCACTTGGTTCAAAGGCTCCTATACATTCACTTAACATCTCCCCAAAATCTCTCCTCTCCTCTGCATTCTTCTCTTCTGCAGGTGCATACACGCTTATTATGACCCACTTCTCGCATCCAACCTTTACTTTAATCCACATAATTCTTGAATTTACACATTCATATTCTCTTTTCTCCTTCCATAACTGATCATTCAACATTACTGCTACCCCCTTCCTTAGCTCTAACTCTCTCAGATACTCCAGATTTAATCCCATTTATTTCCCCCCACCGAAACTCCCCTACCCCCTTCAGCTTTGTTTTGCTTAGGGCCAGGACATCCAACTTCTTTTCATTCATAACATCAGCAATCATCCGCACTGCATCCATATATATATATATATAATATATATATATATATATATATATATATATATATATAATATATATATATCTATATATATATATATATTATATTATACCGAAATAGGTAAAATTTGTCAATTAGCAGGAACTCGTTTAAATTAAGTCTTCTCTAAAATTTTCTCTTATACGTTTAAAGATGCATTTTTTTCATTTATGTTAATGTTAAAATTAATAATTTTGTACCAAAAGAATCTTAAACTTACCTGACCTATTATGACAACGGCAATATAATTTAGCCTAATCCAACTAAATATATTTTAGATGAGTTTACAATAATTTATTAATAAACAAAAACTATGAAATACATTTTGTTCGTCAGGTTCAAAATGATTTGTGCGAAATTATGGCATACACAAATCATCGCTTGCCTTATTCGGCAAAAAGAGAGTTACTACTTAAACCAAAATCTCAAATTTTGCCTACTCGACACGACATATATATAATATATATATAATATATATATATATATATATAATATATATATATATATATATATATATATATATATAATCAAAAATTTTATTGACCATACGCATCGGGTATTTAGTTCATAAATTCAGAATAAATATTCCTTTGAGTTAAATTAACCGAATATTCTTCCGACAGTATTTGCAAATTATACAAAATATTTTAGATTTCCTCTGCGCCAGTAAAAAAAACTGCAAAATATTTATATTGTAAATAATTGCAGTTACTCGGTGTGTTGGGAAAATTTGATAAATTCGACTGGAAAATCCAGCAACTGATATAACGAAGAAACAAGAAACACGAACTATGACAAAAATTTCTGTTTTTTTTTTTTTTTTTGTGAACAACTCAATTACTGTAAAGCAATTTTGTCTTTCATTCTTTTATATCATTAAAAACATATTTCAAAATATTTAATTTACTGAATACCTCCTACCAAGAGTAAGGGACTGATAACCTCAAAATTACTTTCGTCTCCGGTTTTATATTCGACTAAAGAAGCCTGCTGGGCAGGAGAAACGTTTAGGCAATAAAGCACCCACGTGTCACATACATCTTATTCATCAGCATCACACATGAAAACAATACTTAAAATTTGGGAGAGGAAATTCATTTGTTAGATTTTCCTGTAAAGAGAATATCAGCCAAGATAAATCAAATTTTATATTTTTTTTTATCCAAGGACTCGTCTTGAAGACCTATTACCTACTAATGAAGATTATGGCAAGAAAGGGGGAGAAGGCAAAATATTAGAAGACGTAATTACATAGGTAATTAAGGAGGAAAAGTGATTAATCATCTTCCTGGCACTCGGCTCATTAGACCCGCTGGGATAATTTATATACAGACCCCCGGTTAACGATATTTTTTCACTCCATAAGTATGTTCAGGTGCCAGTACTGACCGAATTTGTTCCCATAAGGAATATTGTGAAGTAGATTATTCCTTTCAGACCCCCAAACATACACGTACAAACGCACTTACATAAATACACTTACATAATTGGTCGCATTTGGAGGTAATCGTTATGCGGGGGTCCACTGTAATGTGTTTTTTTTCATGGTATCTTAGAATAACTTGATTTTAAAATTCAGATGTACAATTTTAACATACGAGAGACTGTTATCAATTAACTATGAATGTTTAGCTAATAATGGAGAGAATCATGTAAAGAATTAAATTTACATTTTACAATTTAGCATTAGTCTTGTTAATAATGTAAATAGCATCTGGTACTGGTTCTTAAAGCTAAATAAACAACTATGGTACTTAAAGAACTGCGTTAAACGAACAATAACAGAACCTGGACTATTAGAGTACCTAATTACACTGATAGGACTATAACAGAACCTGTGCAGAGTACCTAGCTACATTAATAAGACAATAACAGAACCTGGGCAGAGTACCTAACTACATTAATAGGACAATAACAGAACCTGGGCAGAGTATCTAACTACATTAATAGGACAACAACAGAACCTGGGCAGAGTACCTAGCTACACTGAGAGGACAATAACAGAACCTGGGCAGAGTGCCTAGCTTCACTGGTAGGACAATAACAAAACCTGGGCAGAGTACCTAACTACATTAAAAAGACAATAACAGAACCTGGGTAATCAGAGTACCTAACTACATTAATAGGACAGCAACGGAACATGGATTATTAAGGTACCTATACAATTTTATTAACCGGACAATAATAGAACATGGACTATTAGAGCACCTAAATAACTATAGCACTATTGAAAATGTTTTAAAATAGTTTTCGCCTACACAGGATTCTTCGGTCAAATACAAGTGGTCAGTCCAGGCTGAGGGACTGACCACCTCAAATACTCTTTCTCCGCAGTTGAACTGACTGATTTCATCTATTTCATTACTACCGCTTCTCAATATATTTGACTGAAGAAGCCTACTGTGTAGGCGAAACGTTTCATCAATAAAGATGCCCACTTGTTGCACACTCAACTATAGCAATCTTTGCAACTGCTCAACCTGGCTAACAAATGTATCTTGACACTAGAGAAGCAAAATAACTATGAAACCTCGACAACTACAGTACCTGGAAAGTCTACAGTACCTAGACCCCTCAAGGAAGGTTCCTTGATGTTGGTGACGGGCACTTGATTTAGGGAATTGTTCTGAAATGCTCCAGTTCCCCGAATTTAACCTGAATGCCTTCCAACCCCACCCCAGCCTGTATATACACTCCAGGTTTAGCGTTTCCCTTGATTATAAGTAATATAATACTAGTACTCTAGACAGTTGTTTACCTAAGCTATCTATTCAATCGTTACCTGAAACTACAGTACCATTACGTCACTATTAAATAACTGATAATTATCCCCTAATTACTGAATAAAACTTCAGTATTCAAAAATACAGTACTTTAATACAGTACCTGAATATTTGCAGTGCCTGAAAAAATACAAATTATAAATTGTCCATGAATGGTATACAACATCGACAAGATAAAATTAGACAAATATGCAGCATCTGGGTATCTTTACTATAGACGTTTAGCCATCCAGTGGCTTTATCAATACAAGGACATCATTATTTCTAGGTCGTTCAGACAAGGCACATATAATATTCACTGATCACGCTATAGTTAAAATTAAACTGATGGATTATCCCCTACACACTCCTACATGAGTTTAAACTTTCTTCTAAGTATATATTCGAGCGTTGAAAATTTCTAGACAATCAGAAGAGGCTATCTCAGGGTATTGCACGAACCTAAGAATTTTGTTAATATTATTTTTTTATATTATAATTATTCATTTAGAAATGTTTAACAAAAAAAGATGTCATACAACTCACTGGTAAAATATGTATATTAAGTGTTAAATCGTTAGGGGTGGGGGGTAGTTTTTTTTTTTTTTTTTGGTCCAATTTCAATTAAATTTTTTTACAGTGATTTAAGCAGCATTTGAAGCCTACACAATGTGTAGGGACTTTTTGCCTTAAAAGATAGATAGCAAAAAATAGTGCATACAACTCTTATCTACAAAATTGGTAAGATGAACAATGCCCTAATTGACATCAGATGAATGATAAGGTCTAAATAATCTTGGTACCAACGTAGTTTGAGCGAAAATGTCAATAGATTTCATAATAAAAAAATGTTTAAATAAATTTTTTAATGAATTTTTTTGAAGAAAAAATCAATGAAAACAAAGTGGTAAAAAATATCGCAAATCCCCTGTGCATGGTAGTAGAACTATCATTACTCAACGTGTGCAAAAATTATGAAACTCCTATAAATAAATATTTTTCGCCAGAAATGGAAAATGATGACAATAACTTATTCCTGAGTTATATATATATTACGTTTTCTGTAAAACTCTACGGTGATGGCGCGCCATATTTCAGTATGTTGCACCACACAACACATGTTGACAACCCACAGGTGACTGAGCTGTTATCACTCCCTGCACTTGAATGGAGTTCTCAGAGAAGTTGTAATGTAGTGTATTTAGAATGAAACTATCATAAAAATTTTAATTTTTGGAGTAAAAAAAAAACACGAATTGCCATCATGTCGGGCTGCGGTTCATATGTCAGTTTGCATGCAGCCAGTAGTAACAACCTGGTTTACCAGACGCTGATCCACCATGAGACCTTCTCTCAGACCGAGCCACGGGGGCGTTGACCCCCCAAATCCTGTCTTTTTGATGACAGGAACAACAAAAAAATTACATTTTTGGAAAAACATACTTAGAAATATGATAGAAACAAGCTAATTACATCAACATGTTGCCAGAATTATGCACTATTTATTGGTAAAACATTTTTTCCATAATTTTACAATTTTCCTATTTTTTATCACTCAAAAACTACCCCCTACCCTTAATAACGCCAACACTCTTGGCTATTGTCCTGGACATTGCACTCAAGCAGTTAACTCTGGAATATCTCATGCGAAGCCACACTATCAGTACCAATGGCCACCACCATAATATCCCATTCAGGGTGTGACACAACGACCCATTTTCTCAATATCTTGCTTGCGTTGCATAACTAGCTTTAAAGACAACGTTTCGCGCTCTATGCAACTAAATATCATTTATCACTCCATAACTTTACGAAGCTCTACAGAGCGAAACAGCGCTCGTTGTTTAACGAATCTTTTCTTCACTATGTTCATAGTTCGACACTTTCATTCATCTTCTAGGAAAATATTTTGCCCGTTCTGAATTTAGGTTTATATCTAACCACCTGAGGGTCATTACAGCTGTATGTTATCTAAACACCCGTCAAATATACTCCCATTACCATTAAAAGTATTATAACTCTCCTTGTAAACATTCTGAGACAAACACCCCTTCATATATATGTACTCAGTTGCAACAGAGATAGTCTAGAGAATACATGCGTATTGAATGTCCCAATGGAAATAAGTCACTGACATTTTTGGGGTTATCCTAGGTTCTCTACACACATTTTTGCCATGTATGATAATCTGTGTAACTCTACACAAATAACTCGCACATAGAAGAGAGGAGCTTACGACGACGTTTCGGTCCGACTTGGACCATTTACAAAGTCACAGTGTGGCTTTTGTAAAAGGTCAAAGTCGGACAGAAACGTCGTCGTAAGCTCCTCTCTTCTATGTGCGGGTTATTTGTGTTTCGTTCCAGTCACGGTATTGTGCCTTTTTTTGTTATCTATGTAACTGTATTTGTGCATACCTGAATAAACTTACTTAATCTTCCTCTGTATGCTATGCCTGTTGTACGAGGCGACTAAAATGGTAGGAGCAAATGGCCAGTAACCCCCTTCTCCTGTATACATTACATATTCCTTGGGTAGCATTGAAAATGGGTTGGGCAAATATTTTTATTAGTGGGTTTGGGTTTGAGAAGAACCTACCTAGCATGGGCAGTAGGCCTACTGCATTCTTTCTTCTTTTCAGAAATCAATTTCTACTTATTAAATTTAGCTTAGCAGTAAGGAAATTAAAATGAAATTATGATATAAAAAATCTTCCGATATATTAAAAATGTTTTGTCACCAAATTATTAAGATTAAAGGAATTAACGAGGTGATGACGAGAGCAGAAATTTAAAATCAAAAGACGACGTAATTACTGGTATTTAAACACTTGTGATTAATCATCTGCTTCTCACACGACTCATTGCACCTGCTGGCATTATTTACGAAATGCGTTTTTTATCCACCGGTTTTAAAATTTCAATTTCTTTTATTTTCATTTTTTATAGGTTTAGAGGCCCATTTCAATTTCGAGACCCGTTTCAACTTCGAGAACCGTTTCAGCTTCGAGAACCGTTTCAGCTTCGAGACCCGTTTCAACTTCGAGACCCACTCCAACTTCGAGACCCACCCCAACTTCGAGACCCACTCCAACTTCGAGACCCACACCAACTTCGAGACCCACTCCAACTTCGAGACCCACTCCAACTTCGAGACCCACTCCAACTTCGAGACCCACTCCAACTTCGAGACACAAGTGTGCTCTCTCACCTTATGTATGCACTACTTTCCTGGATGGCCAGCCACCTCGTCTATAATGGGACGATACAAAAAAATTAACCAGCACCGATACATAATTTCCAGCTGATACTGATACTTTTTCAATTTTTATATATATATAATATATATATATATATATATATATATATATTATATAAAATAATTATATATATATATATATATATATAAAATTTAAAAAATAGGGAAGTACCACCTCTATAGCTGGAATGGGGACCCTCATCCTCAAGAAGACATAAACGTACCTTAGGGAAAACTCAAGGTTCTCCCCGAGCTTTTGGGAAAATTTTCTTCTCCTACCACCCCCTATATTTATATTCTATGTGAACAAATTTATTAATAAACAAAATACATTTACAGAAAAAAACATAAACATGAATACAATGGCACAATGTATCAAAGAAGATGAATTTCCTCCACTCCTCCGAGGCTGGACGTGAACCAAGTATGCAGCAAGCATTTCCCCTCTGGATGGCGACGCTGAGGCGCTGGAACATGAAAGTGGCTGCCCTTGGGGCCCTGGTGGTGTCGATGAGTGGAACCCATATATATATATATATTTATATATATATATATATATATATAATATATAATAAAAATATATATATATATATATATAAATATATATATATATAAACACTGATCTCTGCTGAGGAGACTCGAACCTACGAACCTTAGGGCAAGGTACGCAGTGCTTTACCAATCTATTAACAATGGACAATACCTTGGCGTGCAGCATGCGCTACACGTTTTGATCCAAGGCAGCCACTTTCAGGAAGAAGGCTTACAGCTTTTTCATCCATCCCCTGCATGCATCAGCCTACTAGAGATTTGAACAATGCAAGGAATTCGCGAGAGCTTCGAAATATACACAAACACTGATCTCTGGCTGAAGTAGACTCGAACCTACGAACCTTAGGACAAGGTACGCAGTGCTTTACCAATCTATCCACACTGGACAATACCTTGGCGTGCAGCATCGCTACACGTTTTGATCCAAGGGAGCCAGCATTTTAGGGAAAAAGGCTTACAGCTTTTTCATCTCATCCCCTGCATGCATCAGCCTTACTAAAAGATTTGAACATTTCAAGGAATTCGCAAGAGCATGCGAAATATACACAAACACTGATCCTGGCTGAAGGAGACTCGAACCTACGAACCTTAGGACAAGGTACGCAGTGCTTTAACCAATCTATCCACACTGGACAATACCTTGGCGTGCAGCATGCGCTACACGTTTTGATCCAAAGGGAGCCAGCTTTCAGGAAGAAGGGTTACAGCTTTTTCATCTCATCCCTGCATTTCATCAGCCTTACTAGAGATTTTTAACATGCAAGGAATTCGCGATAGCATGCAAAAATACACAAACACTGATCTCTGCTGAAGGAGACTCGAACCTACGAACCTTAGGACAAGGTACGCAGTGCTTTACCAATCTATCCACACTGGACAATTACCTTGGCGTGCAGCATGCGCTACACGTTTTGATCCAAGGCAGCCAGCTTTCAGGAAGAAGGCTTACAGCTTTTTCATCTCATCCCCTGCATGCAAACAGCCTTACTAGAGATTTGAACAATGCAAGGGATTCCCCGAGAGCATGCGAAATATACACAAACACTGATCCCTGGCTGAAGGAGACTCGAACCTACGAACCTTTGGACAAGGTACGCAGTGCTTTACCAATCTATCCACACTGGACAATACCTTGGCGGGGCAGCATGCGCTACACGTTTTGATCCAAGGCAGCCAGCTTTCAGGAAGAAGGCTTACAGCTTTTTCATCTCATCCCCTGCATGCATCAGCCTTCTTCCTGAAAGCTGGCTGCCTTGGATCAAAACGTGTAGCGCATGCTGCACGCCAAGGTATTGTCCAGTGTGGATAGATGGTAAAGCACTGCGTACTTGTCCTAAGGTTCGTAGGTTCGAGTCTCCTTCAGCCAGAGATCAGTGTTTGTGTATATTCCGCATGCTCTCGCGAATTCCTTGCATATATATATATATATATATATATTATATATATATATTATTATATATTATATATATATGCAAGGAATTCGCGAGAGCATGCGATCAGTGTTTATATATATATATATATATATATATATATATATATATATATATATATATATATATATATATATATCGTGCAGAATAGGCAGAACTTGCGATCTTGTCTTAAATAGCAACGCTCATCTGCCATATAGGACAAGTGAAAATTTGTTGTATGCAATAATTCGCCAAAATCATTCTGAACCTAACGAAAAAAATATATTTCACTGTGTTTGTTTGGTATTAAATTATTGTAAATAAATCTAAAATATATTTAGTTGGGTTAGGCTAAAATAAATTGCGCTTGTTTATAATAAGGTTAGGTAAGTTTTCTAAGTTCCTTTTGGTGCAAAATCGTAAATTTTCACATCAACATTAATGAAAAATATATATCTTAAAACGTATAAGAGAAAATTTTAGAAAGGACTTAATTTTAAATGATTTCTTGCTAATTGACCAGTTTACATATTCGGCACGACATATATATATATATATATATATTATATATATATATTATATATATATATTATATATATATATATATATATATATATATATATATATATATATTATATATAATGATTATGTGCAATATGTAAGGGAATGCGTATTGCAAAATGAATATTAAATAACACAGGAATGATAATATTACATAACTTAGTTTGTCTCAAATGACAGTGGCATTACTTATTACTTGGCCTATTACTGGTTGACTGTGTGTGTGTGTGTGTGTGTGTGTGTGTGTGTGTGTGTGTGTGTGTGTGTGTGTGTGTGTGTGTGTGTGTGTGTGTGTGTGTGTGTGTGTGTTTGTGGTGTTTGTGTGTGTGTGTGTGTGTGTGTGTGTGTGTGTGTGTGTGTGTACTCACCTAATTGTACTCACCTAATTGTGGTTGCAGGGGTCGAGACTCATCTCCTGGCCCCGCCTCTTCACTGATCGCTACTGGATCCTCTCTCTCTCTGCTTCTGAGCTTTGTCATACCTCTTCTTAAACTATGTATGGTTCCTGCCTCCACTACTTCACTTGCTAGGCTATTTCCACTTCCTGACAACTCTATGACTGAAGAAATACTTCCTAACGTCCCTGTGACTCGTCTGAGTCTTCAGCTTCAGTTGTGACCCCTTGTCCCTGTGTCCCCTCTCTGGAACATCCTATCTCTGTCCACCTTGTCTATTCCCGCAGTATCTTGTATGTCGTTATCATGTCTCCCCTGACCCTTCTGTCCTCCAGTGTCGTCAGTCCGATTTCCCTTAACCTTTCCTCGTACGACATTCCCTTGAGCTCTGGGACTAGCCTTGTTGCAAACCTTTGTACTTTCTCTAACTTCTTGACGTGCTTGACCAGGTGTGGGTTCCAGACTGGTGCTGCATACTCCAGTATGGGCCTAACATACACAGTGTACAGTGTCTTGTACGATTCCTTATTAAGGTATCGGAACGCTATTCTCAGGTTTGCCAGGCGCCCGTATGCTGCAGCGGTTATTTGGTTGATGTGTGCCTCCGGTGATGTGCTCGGTGTTATGGTCACCCCAAGGTCTTTCTCCCTGAGTGGGGTCTGTAGTCTTTGTCCACCTAGCCTATACTCTGTCTGCGGTCTTCTTTGCCCCTCCCCAATCTTCATGACTTTGCATTTGGCTGGATTGAATTCGAGAAGCCAGTTACTGGACCACATGTCCAGCCTCTCCAGGTCTCTTTGCAGTCCTGCCTCATCCTCGTCCGATTTAATTCTTCTCATCAACTTCACGTCATCTGCGAACAGGGACACTTCCGAGTCTATTCCTTCCATCATGTCGTTCACATATATCAAAAATAGCACTGGTCCTAGAACTGACCCCTGTGGGACCCCGCTCGTAACAGGCGCCCACTGTGATACCTCTTCACGTACCCTGACTCGTTGCTGCCTCCCTGTCAGGTATTCCCTTATCCCTTGCAGTGC
>NW_026503189.1:0-18866 GCF_026875155.1 Cherax quadricarinatus
AATAAAAACAGGGATATCTTGCTACTCCACTTACACTTTGGTCACACTTCACAGACACGCACATGCATATATATACATACATCTGGGTTTTTTCTCCTTTTTCTAAATAGCTTGTTCTTCTTTTTTTCTTCTATTGTCCATGGGGAAGTGGAAAAGAATCTTTCCTCCGTAAGCCATGCGTGTCTTTATGAGGTGATTTAAAATGCAGGGAGCAATGGGCTAGTAACCCCTTCTCCTGAAAGACATTTATTTAAAAAGAGAAGAAGAAAACTTTTTTAAAACTGGGATGCTTGAATGTGCGTGGATGTAGCGCGGATGACAAGAAACAGATGATTGCTGTTTGTTATGAATGAAAAGAAGTTGGATGTCCTGGCCCCCTAAGCGAAACAAAGCTGAAGGGGGTAGGGGAGTTTCGGTGGGGGGAAATAAATGGGATTAAATCTGAAGTTTTCTGAGAGAGTTAGAGCAAAGGAAGGGGTAGCAGTAATGTTGAAGGATCAGTTATGGAAGGAGAAAAGAGAATATGATGTGTAAATTTTCAAGAATTATGTGGATTTAAAAGTAAAGGTTGGATGCGAAAAGTGGGTCATAATAAGCGTGTAGGGCACCTGGAGAAGAGAGGAATGTAGAGGAGAGAGAGAGATTTTGGGAGATGTTAAGTGAATGTATAGGAACCTTTGAACCAAGTGAGAGAGTAATTTGTGGTAGGGGACCTGAATGCTAAATAGGAGAAACTTTTAGAGAGGGTGTTGGTAGGTAAGTTTGGGGTGCCAGGTGTAAATGAAAATGGGAGCCTTTGATTGAATTTGTATAAAAAGGGGGTTTAGTTATAGGTAAATACATATTTTAAGGAAAAGAGGAAAAAATAAGTATACAAGATATGATGTAGGCAAAATGACAGTAGTTTTTTGGGATTAGTTACTGGAGATAAAAGACTGTTGAGTAGACTTAGAATGTACATGTTTATAGAGGGGCCCCACAGTTTATATCAGATCACTTTCTATTTTGTAGCTACACTGAGAGTAAAAGGTAGATGGGATACAAGGAGAATAGAAGACAGGGAAGAGAGAGAGGTAAGGTTTATAAACTAAAAGAGGAGGCAGTTAGGGTAAGATATAAACAGCTAATGGAGCAATAGGCAATGAGGTGGGAAGAGGTAGGGGATAGGTTTAAAAATGTAGTGTTGGAGTGTTCAGCAGAAGTTTGTGGTTACAGGAAGGTGGGTGCGGGAAGGAAGAGGGCGATTGGTGGAATGATGATGTAAGAGAGTAGAAAGGGAGAAAAGTTAGCATTGAAAGTTTTTACAAAGTAAAAAGTGATGCAAGGGGGGGAAAAGAGTATATGGAGAAAAAGAGAGAGGTTAAGAGAGTGGTGAAGCAATGTAAAAGAGAGCAAATGAGAGAGTGGGTGAGATGTTATCAACAAATTTTGTTGAAAATAAGAAAAAGTTTTGGGTGAGATTAACAAGTTAAGGAAGCCCAGGAACAATGGATTTGTCAGTTAAAAATAGGAGAGGAGAGTTATTAAATGGAGAGTTAGAGGTATTGGGAAGATGGAGGGAATATTTCGAGGAAATTTTTAATGTTGATAAAGATAGGGAAGCTGTGATTTCGTGTTAGGGCAAGGAGGAATAACAGCTTGTAGGAGTGAGGGGAAAAGCCAGTTGTGAGGGGGGGGAATTCATGAGGCAGTAGGTAAAATGAAAGGGGGTAAGGCAGCAGGGATTGTGGGATAAGATAGAAATTTTTTAAAGCAGGTGGGGATATAGTTTTGGAGTGGTTGGTGCAATTATTTAATAAATGTATGGAAGAAGGGAAAGGGACCTTTGGGATTGGCAGAGAGCATGCATAGTTCCTTTGTATAAAGGCAAAGGGGACAAAAGAGAGTGCAAAAATTAAGGGGGATAAGTCTGTTGAGTATACCTCGTAAAAGTGTATGGTAGAGTTATTATTGAAAGAATTAAGAGTAAAGACGGAGAATAGGATAGCAGATGAACAAAGGGGGCTTTAGGGAAAGGAAAGGGGGTGTGTGGACCAGGTTTTTTACAGTGAAACACATAAGTGAACAGTATTTAGATAAGGCTAAAGAGGTCTTTGTGGCATTTATGGATTTGGAAAAGGCGTATGAAAGGGTGGATAGGGGGGCAATGTGGCAGATGTTGCAGGTGTAAAGGTGTAGGAGGTAGGTTACTGAAAGCAGTGAAGAGTTTTTACGAGGATAGTGAGGCTCAAGTTAGAGTATGCAGGAAGAAAGGGGGGTTATTTCCCAGTAAAAGTAGGCCCTTTGACAAGGATGTGTGATGTCACCGTGGTTGTTTAGTATATTTATAGATGGGGTTGTAAGAGAAGTAAATGCGAGGGTCTTGGCAAGAGGCGTGGAGTTAAAGATAAAGAATCACACATAAAGTGGGAGTTGTCACAGTTTGCTCTTTGCTGATGACACTGTGCTCTTGGGAGATTCTGAAGAGAAGTTGCAGAGATTGGTGGATGAATTTGGTAGAGTAAGCAAAAGAAGAAAATTAAAAGTGAATACAGGAAAGAGTAAGGTTATGAGGATAACAAAAAGATTAGGTGATGAAAGATTGAATATCAATTGGAGGGAGAAGAGCATGGAGGAGGTGAATGTTTCAGATATTTGGGAGTGGACGTGTCAGCGGATGGGTCTATGAAAGATGAGGTGAATCATAGAATTGATGAGGGGAAAAGGGTGAGTGGTGCACTTAGGAGTCTGTGGAGACAAAGAACTTTGTCCTTGGAGGCAAAGAGGGGAATGTATGAGAGTATAGTTTTACCAACACTCTTACATGGGTGTGAAGCATGGGTGATGAATGTTGCAGCGAGGAGAAGGCTGGAGGCAGTGGAGATGTCATGTTTGAGGGCAATGTGTGGTGTGAATATAATGCAGAGAATTCGTAGTTTGGAAGTTAGGAGGAGGAGTTTACCTGGAGAGAGTTCTGGCGGTCAACGCCCCCGCAGCCCGGTCTGTGACCAGGCCTCCTGGTGGATCAGAGCCTGATCAACCAGGCTGTTGCTGCTGGCTGCACGCAAACCAACGTACGAGCCACAGCCCGGCTGGTCAGGAACCGACTTTAGGTGCTTGTCCAGTGCCAGCTTGAAGACTGCCAGGGGTCTGTTGGTAATCCCCCGTATGTATGCTGGGAGGCAGTTGAACAGTCTTGGGCCCCTGACACTTATTGTATGGATCTCTTAATGTGCTAGTGACACCCCTGCTTTTCATTGGGGGGATGTTGCATCGTCTGGCAAGTCTTTTGTTTTCGTAGTGAGTGATTTTTGTGTGCAAGTTCGGTAATAGTCCCTCTAGGATTTTCCAGGTGTATATAATCATGTATCTCTCCCGCCTGCGTTCCAGGGAATACAGGTTCAGGAACCTCAAGCGCTCCCAGTAATTGAGGTGTTTTATCTCCGTTATGCGTGCCGTGAAGGTTCTCTGTACATTTTCTAGGTCAGCAATTTCACCTGCTTTGAAAGGTGCTGTTAGTGTGCAGCAATATTCCAGCCTATATAGAACAAGTGACCTGAAGAGTGTCATCATGGGCTTGGCCTCACTAGTTTTGAAGGTTCTCATTATCCATCCTGTCATTTTTCTAGCAGATGCGATTGATACAATGTTATGGTCCTTGAAGGTGAGATCCTCCGACATGATCACTCCCAGGTCTTTGACGTTGGTGTTTCGCTTCTATTTTGTGGCCAGAATTTGTTTTGTACTCTGATGAAGATTCAATTTCCTCGTGTTTACCATATCTGAGTAATTGAAATTTCTCATCGTTGAACTTCATATTGTTTTCTGCAGCCCACTGAAAGATTTGGTTGATGTCCGCCTGGAGCCTTGCAGTGTCTGGCAATGGAAGACACTGTCATGCAGATTCGGGTGTCATCTGCAAAGGAAGACACGGTGCTGTGGCTGACATCCTTGTCTATGTCGGATATGAGGATGTGGAAACAAGATGGGAGCGAGTACTGTGCCTTGTGGAACAGAGCTTTTCACCGTAGCTGCTCGGACTTTACTCTGTTGACGACTACTCTCTGTGTTCTGTTAGTGAGGAAATTATAGATCCATCGACCGACTCTTCCTGTTATTCCTTTAGCACGCATTTTGTGCGCTATTACGCCATGGTCACACTTGTCGAAGGCTTTTGCAAAGTCTGTATATATTACATCTGCATTCTTTTTGTCTTCTAGTGCATCTAGGACCTTGTCGTAGTGATCCAATAGTTGAGACAGACAGGAGCGACCTGTTCTAATCCCATGTTGCCCTGGGTTGTGTAACTGATGGGTTTCTAGATGGGTGGTGATCTTGCTTCTTAGGACCCTTTCAAAGATTTTTATGATATGGGATGTTAGTGCTATCGGTCTGTAGTTCTTTGCTGTTGCTTTACTGCCCCCTTTGTGGAGTGGGGGATTACCAAAACTTTTGTCCAGAGGGCTGAGCAAGGGTTGTTGAGGTGGTTCGGACATGTAGAGAGAATGGAGTGAAACAGAATGACTTCAAGAGTGTATCAGTCTGTAGTGGAAGGAAGGCAGGGTAGGGGTCAGCCTAGGAAAGGTTGGAGGGAGGGGGTAAAGGAGGTTTCGTGTGTGAGGGGCTTGGACTTCCAGCAGGCATGCGTGAGCGTGTTTGATAGGAGTGCATGGAGACAAATGGTTTTTAATACCTGACGTGCTGTTGGAGTGTGAGCAAAGTAACATTTATGAAGGGGTTCAGGGAAACCGGCAGGCTGGACTTGAGTCCTGGAGATGGGAAGTTACAGTGCCTGCACTCTGAAGGAGGGGTGTTAATGTTGCAGTTTAAAAACTGTAGTGTAAAGCACCCTTCTGGCAAGACAGTGATGGAGTGAATGATGGTGAAAGTTTTTCTTTTTCGGGCCACCCTGCCTTGGTGGGAATCGGCGAGTGTGATAATAATAAAAAATAATCTTCATATATCATTGTTTTATGTGTAGCGAAATGTATATTTCATGTAAAAAAAAATATTTTGTTTAATACTTTTGGGTGTCTGGAGCGGATTAATTGGATTTCCATTATTTCTTATGGGGAAAATTAATTAGGTTAAAGGCTAGCTCTCTGGAAGGGAAATTAAAGGCGTTAACCGAGGGTCCACTGTATATGATATTTAAAGCAGTCCAGAGAGATAAAATACACATACAGTACATTATTATCTACCTTAAAATATGTGTAGTCTTAATGTAGGATGAGAGTTGAGTAGTATTTATTTGTAAGAATCAGTATGTAGGTAGCTGGTAGATGTAGTTATGTAGTCTGTCTGGCTACACAGTTGCAACTACCTACCTACACAATATTTAGTGTGGCCCAGAGCCATATTTACCATCGACATACCATGTTTTACTGAGATTAATCGGTTTTTAACAATACCTTTAGATGCCATCATAAACGAAAGGAGAAATATTTATTAAAATAAAAAAAAGCGCTAAAAACCCACAAGGGCCATACAGCGCCGCCAAACCCGGGAAGGATACAGGGGTATTGGGTAGCAAGAGGGGGGAGGGATGATTATTAGGTCATGGAGTGCAGCGGGCAGTGGATAGTGCAGGGGTACAGGGTAGCAAGAGATTGAGGTAGAAAGGGCTGTGAGGAGTACTAGAGGCATCATCATCATCAGAGCTTGTGCAGTAAATCAGTGCTGTCAAAAAGTCAATGAGAGAGTCTGGTTAAAGGAGGGTCCATCAGCAAGAAGGGAAGGTATAGTAAGGGCAGTAGAGCGGTGAAGACATTGAAAGTAAATTCTGCATGCTCGTTGATAGAGTGGGCAGTCCAACAGAATGTGGCTAAAAGAAACTGGAACCTAACAATTCTCACAGAGTGGAACAGGGCGCCTTCTCCATGAGTAAGGCAAGTGTGGCCCATGCGAAGACAGGAAAAGAGTAGTCCCCCCAGCCTTGACACTGATAAGGAGACTGCCAGAACCCTATACTCAGGTTTAATAGAATGTAGTTTATAATGGGGTAGATCAGACCAACGTTATTGCCAACAGGTGCGAAGGCGGGTAGCAATTACAGTAAAATAGTCAGTGAATGGAACACCTCTATAAGAAACTGGGAGGTCATGTATTGCTGACGGTGTAGCAGTGTCTGCCTGTTCATTGTCCTGTATGTCAACATGACCGGGGACCCAACAAAAAACAATATCTTTATGCTTGCTAGAGATATGACATAACCAAAATTGGATACAAAGAACCAGGGGATGAGGTGTATCAGCTTTCATATAGCCTGTAAAGCACTAAGAGAGTCTGAAATGACCACAAATGGTGACACAGGCATAGATGCAATATGGATAAGTGCTATGAGAATAGCATACAATTCAGCCATAAAATGCTAGCCAGAGATAATAACTGCCCTTGCACAATGCTGTCCGGAAACACTGCTGCAAATCTGACGCCATCAGAAGACTTGGAACCATTATTGTACACTGCGATGGCATGAGAATGAAATCAGAAACGGTTAAGAAAAAGAGAGCAAGAAGCCACTGTAGGCAGTTGGGCTTTCATGCATAGCAGTGGGAAAGAACAGACACAAACCGCCGGAACTTCCCAACGGGGTAAGGAAAAGTGAAATGCTACATGAACATAGAAAGGTGGTATCTGAAGAGAAGACAAGAGCAAATGTAGGCGAAGAGAAAAGGGACGGAGTAAACGGGCAACGGACAAATAAAGAACGTCTACTAACATCAGTGATTATCCCATATATGGAAGGATTGTGGTCATGAGAGCAAACATAATAGCGAAGGCAATGAGCACCATGGCGATTGGACAAGGATGGGAGCCTCTGCATAGAGGCTCTCAACCAGTGAAGAGCAAAAAGCACTGAGGCATAAATGTAATCCCTGGTGATGGATGGGATTAAGGCTAGAGAGAGTTGCAGGAGAGACCACTGAATATATCTGGTCACCATAATCAAGTTTCAATATAATTAGGGCTGAATGCAGTCAAAGGAGAGTTTTACAATCAGCCCCCCATGAAAGATGAGTAAGTGTTTTAAGGAGGTTAAGCCGGCTATGACACATTGCCTTCAGAGAGGTAATGTGAGGTTTCCAGGATAACCTATGGTCAAATAGAAGGGGCCCAAAAACCTGAGGATATGTTTGGGATAAACGAGATTCAGGGCCCTATTTTGTCGCTAATCTTTTTCCAAAAATTTGGGCGAAAAAAAAACAATACCCAGGAATTAATTTTTAAATTAGGGCCCTTTGAACAATTTTTTCTTCCAGAGAGTTTTCCCCATAAGAAATAAGGAAACCAATTAAATTTTTCCTGTTCGGGGATCAGAATATACGTGGCCCTCTTTTTTTCTTAATTTTCCGTTCCGGAGTTTCATAAAGAAATTTCCCCATTTCAAAAATCAATTTTCCCCCATAAGAAAAAAAGAAATAAAATTTAATCCTTCCTGCACCAGAAGTATTTTATTTTTTTATTACCCCCGGGGGCGTTCCCAAAGGGGGGGTCCCAAAAAAAAAAACTTTCAATCATTTTCCCCCCAAAAGGGGGGGAAATAATTTTTTAAAAAGCAAATTAACCCCCCCCAGAAGTATTAAAAAAAAAAATTTTTTTACATGAAAATACAGTAGTACATAAACAATACAATAGGAAAGATGAATGAAACATTAACAGCGAAACACTTCCCTTTTTTGGAGTTTTCTTCTTAGTGTATAGGAGACTGGAAAAGGAGAGAGTTGGATTGTTTCATTTGGAAGGGAATCCCCCCCGAAACCTCAGGTACCAAATTTCTTCTCTGGGGGTTTCTTCTCTTTCGTTTTTTAATGCCATAGGACACCTTGGAGTCACTCTAGTCCGTCTCGAAAAAGTAAACTGTGGAGAGAGCTCTGTTTTGGCGTCTCTTTAACACTTCCCCAAAATGGCCCCCAAAAATTTGCATGTACATATTTTCACCTTTTTTCCCCACTTGGCAATAGGGCTTTCTTTTGGGGCCATGGCAGCTTTTTAATATTTTCAAGCACTAAAATGAGTGGAATATTATGAAATATTTCATAGGAGCACTTGAGGGGACCTACACTCACTGGTAAACAATGCCAGACTGGCTGGGTAGGGAGGCCGCCCCGGCTCACACCGTGCATACGCGTCCCGGACGAACTACTATTCACGAGTCAACCTATGAAAAGCGAGTCCATGTTTATACGAAAATACCCCTATGATTGGCGAAATTTACGATTGCCGAGAACTAACGAAAAGCGGGGGACCACTGTACTTCAATATGACACTATTCTCAAATCTACGGTTTATTTATCTATCACAATTAGTTTAATATGACATAAACAATATTAATAACATAGAAACATGATATATACTCTAGAATGAATAAAATGTGTCATAATGTATGTGAGGATAAGTGCTGAAGTGTTGTTGTTGGGTTTATAATGGCCACTGATAGAAGCCGTACATATTAGTGGTGGACGAGGCTTCTGCCACCACCACTATCCACAAACAACATATGTACATAATTTATAAATAAGAAATATTTACATTTTAATTTATAAATAAGAAATATTTACATTTTAATTTATAATTAAGAAATATTTACATTTTAATTTATAAATAAGTTTATTCAGGTATACACAAATACAGTTACATACATAGATTATCATACATAGCAGCATATGTGTAAAGCACCTAGGATAACCCAAAAAAGTCAGAGTTACCTATTTCCATTGGGGTCCTTTTATATTTACACTTATATTTACTTTTATACTTACACTTTTATATTTACACTTATCTTAGAGGAGATGTTAGTTTAATGGAGGAGATGCTGGCAGAAGTTTAGGGTGGTGGAAGATATGTAGCAGAGCGGCATATGTTCACTAGCACATCCAACAACATTGGAGAGTTACTTTCGTGTCGTTTTTCTATTGCTTACTCACTTAACTTGCTTGCTACACTGTTAATTCTACACTTTATCGCTGGCTGGCATTATAGCCTTTATCAATACCTGCTGCGTTAGTATCGTACATATCGTAGAATCACTGAATCACTGCAGAAGGCACATTCTCCCCTCTCTCTTCCTCCTCCACTTTGGTACTTTGCTATGAGTTTTTCTTGAATTTTATTGTGTTTCTTTCCTTCTTTATCACAAGGCTGGCACTAAAACCTTTCTTTGGGCACATGGTGGCTTATTTGGGAGTTATAAGCACTAAAAACAATGGAATAATACAAAATATATCACATGTAAGCATGGAATCATCCTTCCTGGCTTGTAAACAATGGCAGACTAGCTTTACATAGGCTCGGGTCACGTGGACACGTTCGGGACTAATGTCCTTAACCGAGTTTTTCATCGGTAGCCAAGCCAATATTTTGACGCAAAAACGCATAGGTATCCGATTTTATTGCTATCCGATAGCATTGTTAACTGAGGAGTCCACTGTACAATTAATCCGTTCCAGACACCCAAAAATATTAACAAAAAACACATTTTTTGAAGATTAATTATAGTTTTACATACACAAAAAATGAGAACTAAATAAAATAAATACATAAACAATTCAATCACTATTACATACCTTTATTGAAGACTCTTGATGCCTTATGGAAGATAGGGAGGAGGAGACAGGGAGTTGGGGTTATTGTTTGGAAGGGGAATCTCCCTCCATAAAGACTTCAGTTAACTAGTCCATCTCTGGGGTTACTTCCTTCTTTGTTCTTTAATGCCACTAGGACCAGCTTGAGAGTCACTGGACCCTTGTCGCACAAAACTGTCCAGAGTGCTCTGTTTCTGGAAAGAGTGCCTGTGGGAAGAATCCCAAAAGCTGAAAATAGGAAGGGAATAGGGAAAGGGTGGGGAGGAGGAGGAAAGGGAAAAAGGGAGGATGGGATAGGGAAGGGGGGATTGGGGGGTAATTAGATTCGGTCTGAGGACGGAGACCAAAAAGTCTTATTCCTCAGACCAAGAGCCTCTTCACCATGCCAAGGAGCCCCCCTTGAAGAGGAGGGAGAAGTAATGAATAATTCATGCCAAGAATTGTATACAAAAGTGTTACCTGTTAAGGGGAGTGACTTCGCCATCGCAGAATCATACAAGTTTTCTCTGGTGCTGGACCAGAGAAAACGTAATGTTTTCCCTCCACCCGGCTACAACACCTCCATAGCATATAAACACAGCATGTTTATATGCTATGTAACGTGTTTCTTACATAATTTTGAATAAAATATCATAGATTAATGGAAATGTCTATAGTATTAATGTAAAGTAAGACATTTAATGTGCCAAGAGTGATTATTATGTACTTTTAGTATTACTATGGAGTTAAGACTAGAGGGACACTCTTAGTGGTTTTAATGTGTACCTGTATGCCAGCACAGTGTGTAAATATATTTAGGTACAGATACACATAAGTATTATTATCAGAGTACATATAAAATATGCAATAACTTTAAAACACTTGAAATTTTGGAAAGTTTCCAGACATAATAGAGAGATGTGCTCACGGAGAATGTAAATAAACCGGGTGGGGCGCGTTGTGTTAGAAAGATGGGCTGCCATATAGCGAGCTTGGTCATAATCTGAAATCGCCGTATTAGCAGAACACCATAAGGCAAAAATGCCATAGGTTTGCACACTGGTTGGAGAGCTGGTCATAAGCCAAAGTGGTCATCAAACAAGTATGTCACTAAGTGAGGAGAGGCTGTACTAGAATTCTATAAAAGTACAAGATGAGCTGTGACAAATAAAGACTATTCTATGGTACATTTTAATGGCACACTATATTAAACTGTGGGGATATTAGTGACAAAATAGTAAAATACAAAATAATATTTATTCAGTTTTGTATTCAAATGACTTACTGAAGAGCAAGTATAATACATCATTAAATAGTGCAGGAAATTTTCAACTGATCATTTCATTACTGGCATACCTAGGACTTACCATTGGTGGTAATTTTTCAGCGATTAATTCATTTTATCACAGGTAAGAAAAACAATTGTACAAAACAGTAAACTAAAAACACAGATATTATTCTAATTATTAAAAAGTTATACCAGAGGTGAAGAAACATTTTCTGTTAGGAAGAAAGTTCCTCCAAGGAGGCCACAGGCTACTGAGGATAGATTTTTTTTTCCGTTGCTTCTGGCACTGTTCAAATCGTCATTTTGCCATGAACCCACACACTGCAATACACTTAAGTTTTAAACTTTAGGGCCAATTGTAAAGAAGAAAACATTATTACATAAAATCTGCAGATTCTTCACCCCTAAGTTTTAACCAATACTGTATTATGTTGGAATTATATCTGCTATATTAAGATTGCTAAGCAACAGCAAAGCAAAACAAAAAAATCAAATAATGGACAAGTACATTCTTCATAAATATATTGCCACAAAATGTATATGAATGTTTTGTGTGTGTGCTATATTCACCGCACAGTCTTCAAGAGACACTCACCCTCATTCATATAAAAAATCTACAGGTGGCCCTCCACATTCACGAGGGTTAGGGGATCAAGAACCTCATTCACGAGGGTTAGGGGATCAAGAACCTCATTCACGAGGGTTAGGGGATCAAGAACCTCATTCACGAGGGTTAGGGGATCAAGAACCTCATTCATCTGAGGGTTAGGGGATCAAGAACCTCATTCACGAGGGTTAGGGGATCAAGAACCTCATTCACGAGGGTTAGGGGATCAAGAACCTCATTCACGAGGGTTAGGGATCAAGAACCTCATGAATGTTGAAAATTTGCAAATGTTTGGTGCACAAATGTATTGCAGGGTAATATAATAATAGAATTTACTTAGCCTAACAATACTGCTTCCTTAACCTACTGAACCATGAACAATCATAAAACACATGAAAACATCGTAAAATACATAAACAAATAATGAACAAACAAAACACTTGCCACTCGTAAAGTTAAGCAGACGAACTCTGATGACTTGTGATGATGATGACAATGACGATGATGGTGATGATAATTATCCACACAGTTACTGATGACAGTTGAATGGAGGTGATTATTTGGAGTGTAACTGCATGGCATGATTGAGTCTTGTGTGTGGATTCTAGCTTTTCACTGCCAGCGTCACTGCTGATAATAGGCGTTGGATCATTGACATCTCTATAATAGAGTCAGAGATAGCAACGGGAGTAGTGGCAGGCTTCCTTGTGAAGAAAATTGTGATGGGCAACTGAGACTGTTTCTTCATGTCTACAGAGTTTTGTAGAGAATTATGCTCCTATTAATGTCGTTCATCACCTTCAAAGCCCTCAGCATCGATGAGTCTGTGTCTTAAAAAGATTGTTTGAGCTGTGCTGTCATTCTCATTGCTTGCCCTAGTTTTTCAAGGGTGAGGAAGCATAAATATGACTGGGCTGCTGGGAGTCATGAATGTTCAAAGCCATGAAAGTGGAACTCGCGAATGTGGAGAGCCACCTGTATATTACTTCATTAACCCTTTCAGCATTGAGACCCCCGGTCCGGAACTCGTTCTCAAGGTTGAAAAAAAAAAAAAAAAAAAAAAAAAAAAAAAAAAAAAAAAAAAAAAAAAAAAAAAAAAATCTCTTATGAAATGATAAGAGAATCTTTTCCCGATTGTAATGACACCAAAAGTATGAAATTTGATGGATAACTTACGGAATTATGCTCTCTCAAAGTTAGTGGTCTCGATGATGTATAGCATCGGTGATTTTGCCCACTTTGAGCCCTATTTTTGGCCCATTCCAGTGTTCCAGTCGACTAAAATCATAACTATTTCGCTAGAACTCCATTTGTTTTATCAATTGAGTACAAGAAACCACCCATTTACTGATTTCAACTACCCATTAAAGTGGTAAAAAATTGGCAATATGGCCAATTTCACACAAATTTCAAACGATGCCAGTTTCACAATAGGGTCCAGAATAAACAAGACAGACATTCCTGGCACTAAAATAACAGTTTCTCTGTTTATTAGTCATGTCTCCAGACCCCTCGTATATCACTCTAGCTTTCCATTTTGAATTTTTATCCTCACAAAAAAATAGAAAATTTACTGTTATGGAGACTACTGCATTATTGTAAAAATGGTATAATATCAGCGCACTTGTGAAAGAATATTAGACTCACCAGTTGACATGTATTGGACTTGTGGAATGTCTATCAAATGAGACGAAGAAAACAAAAATCCAACCATAAATACCATACAAAAATACACTGCAAAGTCACTGTTTTAAACCAAAAACACAGTCGGAGTTTTTTTTCTCGTTATGCACTGTGTGCAGCAGGATTTTTTTTATACTGCACACACTGACCATGCAGACCCATTCTTTCATATGTAGGCCGACCAGCTTTCTCTTGCTAGATTTGAAGGCACTAGAATTTCCACATACAAGTACAGCACTGACCTTGGCTCTCAAGCCGTACAAGTACGACACTGACTCTGAAAAGGTTAACAATAACATTTTCCAAAGTTACATTTCAATGAGTGAATGAAATATGCACGAGATTCAACTGCATGTCAATATGTATACAACCTCTCCTCACTTAGTGACGTACTCGTTCGCCGACGACTCAGACTTATGACAGGCTCTCTGATCAGTATTTGTACCTAAATAATGTATATTAGAGCTGATTTTATCTATTCTGTTTATTACAATATACAGTACACTACTGTATAAATATTTAAAAATACATGTATACCAGAAATGTTATAAATGGGGCAAAGGTGAAATTAAGACAATATCCAAGATGGTTGACACAAACCCACTACCATTATAGTATGTTCCTCACTTAGCGACAAATTCATTTACTGATTTGCTCTTAGGAACGTAACTCTGTCACATGAGGAGAGGCTGTATTGACACGAGTAGGTCGGTAAGCGAATTAGTTGTTAACCCTTTGAGGGTCGACAGGCCCTCTCCGAAACTCGTTCTCAGGGTCGGCCAAATTTAAAAAAAAAAAAAATTATTTTTTCTTATGAAAAAATAGAGTATTTTTTTCTAAACATTATAGGCTAAACAAAAAAATTTTAACGTCAATACTTACCGAGATATGGAGGTGTGAAATTTGCCAAAATTGAACAACATATGGTAACATCGCCGACTGCCGTCACCCGGTATTTTTCTATTTACTTTTTTATGTACTATTTTCAATTATTTTTCAATTTTTCTTTTTCTGAGTAACTTTTATGGCCTCTGAGGCCAACATGATCAGTATTTTGTAAGTTATTTCTTTTTCAATACTACACAATAAGGGCGTAAACACTGTTGTCATTATTTTGTTTACAGAAAATATTTACACAAACAAACGATATGAAATGTTGTTTATTACTATTTTTCTATATTTTATATACACATATACAGTCACAGGGAATGTTTCTAGAAGTTCTGCAGCCTGTGGAACTCTTTGAAACATGGTGTCATGCACAGTGGAGTTTTGCACTCCTCACACATAAAACGAGTGTCTGCATTGTTGTGTGCGTTTTCTTGTATGTGCACAGACATAACACCTCTTCTGAGCCTTTTTCTTCAAAGCAGTAGCAGGCAGTTTTACCAGGAAGTGATTACCATGCTTCAGACGAGCAGGTAGTTGTTGATAATTTGGTGGGCGGTCAATTGCAGGTGCTGTTCCTTGGTACTTGAATACTATTTGTCTGATGACAGACAAACAGAATTCGCCGTACTGTGGTTTGTTTCTGGTGCTCATCTTATACATATTATAAGCACTGAGCATGGAAATGTCCAGAAGATGGAAAAACAGTTTGATGTACCACTTATAACTCTTGCGAACACAATCAGCAAACCCAATCTGCATGTCACATTTGTCCACTGAACGCATGTTGAAGGTGTAATCAATCACAGCTGCAGGTTTTAGAATGGGTTCATTTCTCTCTCTATGCTGCCTGCCACTGTTTGCCATTTCATTAGGGTGAATTGATGACAACAGTGTGACATCTCGTTTGTCATGCCACCGAAATGCCATGATGTCATTGGCAGCAAGCGCCTGCACCTCACCTCTACGAGTGCCAGCGTCAAACCTGGGCATATGTTTTCGATTTGCACGCACTGTGCCACACACATCTGTCATGTTCACTCGCAAAAAATCACTGAGTGAGGGGCTTGTGTACCAGTTATCTGTATATAATATATGCCCTTTACCAAGGTATGGTTCTATCATTGTTCGAACCACATCACCTGAGATGCCCAATAACTTCCTGGTATTTTGCAATGTATAACTTCCAGTGTACACAATAATATCCAATACCAGACCACTGTAACAATCACAAAGCACAAACAACTTTATACCAAAGCGTTCCTCTTGCTTGGTATGTATGCTTGAAAGAGAGTCTTCCTTTTTAACAGAATCAAGACTCGTCAATTACAAGCTTCCTGAAGGGATAAAAATGCGTACTGAATTTCTGTTTCAGATACACAAACACATTCCTAAATCTTATATAACCTGTCAGTTCTGTCAGGCCTGGTTTTATCTGAGAAGTGAAGCATACGTAACATTAGCACAAATCGATTCACTGGCATTATATCACTGAAACCTGGTGTTGCAATCAGGGGGTCTGTTGACCAGTATGATTTCACTTTGTGCTTATACACATGTGGCATAAGCATTATTGTGGCAAAGAAAAGATACATCTCAGCCACAGTTGCCTCCTTCCACTGGTGTAGACGTGATTTTGGTGAAAGTAATGTGTTTGCCATGGTGTACTCGTAGTATGTGTTGCTTTCCATGACAATACTTTTCATCAGTGGTTCGTCAAAGAATAACTCGAAACATTCCAGTTCAGTGGCATTGTTCCCAAGTGCACAAGATGGCCATATTCCACTTTGGCTGCCATCAAACTGGTGGGGATTTGGAACAAAATTGACAGCTTCCTGCCAATCCCAGGTGCGGTCTGCTGGTGGGTACTGGACAATGACAGGTGGTTGGTTGTGGAGGTTGTGTTGTGGAGTTGTGGTTGTGGAGGCTGGTGTGGTGGGGGAGTGGGGGATGGTGGGCTTTGTTCTAGATCAGCTGAGGCAGCGGCGTGGGTGGCAGCATGGCCCACTGCTGGTGCCTCACCGCCGGCACCACTACCACCACGCACATTTTCCATCCCAATTGCAACAGTATCTTCGTAATTTTCACTGTCTGTTCCTGTTGCACAGCCACGGGATGTACTCCGAGATACACTCCTTCCCCTTGGAATAGCATATGGCACACTTCCAGAGCGCATATATCGTCATATATACTGACGCTTCACTGGGGAATACTGCACTTCACTATCACTACTAGAACTAGTTTGAAGAGCTTGTAGTTCATATTCACTATCACTATCATCACCCATGCTCTCATCTGAGTCTGGGATTTGGGAAAATAGAAGTTTCCTCTTGGGTTCTGGAACAACTGAATGTGAACACGAGGGCCCAGCACCAGAGGTGGAAGGCTGAGGGTCGTCTGGGTTTTCTTCACTATTACCGATATTATGGTCATTAGTTTCGGTCAAAACCTCACTAAAACCACGAAACTCATCTCACTGGCACTTCCATCACTATTAGAACTGTCACTGGGAACAAAAGTGTCCCAATTCGCCGAGGAGTGAGGAGCTTCTTACCGCGAGGCATGGTGGACATTGTTTACTAAGAGGGCATTCCCACAATGCACCACTGGGTCCCAGATTTTTTTTCTACCGCGCACACCGACCACGCAGACCCATTCTCTCACACCTAGGCCTACCCAGCCTTTTCGCGCGAGATTTGAGGCCGCTAGAATTTATGCGTACTAGTACGTCAAAAAACCCCTACGCCTAAGACGTACTAGTACGACGAAAACCCTCAAAGGGTTATTAAGAGAGAAGCATACTGTACTGGTAATGGGTTTGTGTCAACCATCTTTGGGTATTGTTTTAATATCTCCTTTGCACCATTTATAAAATTTTTAGTATATTTTTAAATGTTTGTATGGTAGTGTATTGTATACTGTATTATTATTACATACATAATCAAAGAAAGCGCTAAACTGAACTGTATACTGTAATAAAAAGAATAGAGGAAATCAGCTGTAAATATACATTACTTAGGTTTGCATACTGGTTGGAGAGTTGGTTGTAAGTCTGAGCAGTCGTTAAACAGGTAGGTCGTTAAGTGAAGGGTACCGCTATTCAATAACGAAAGATTGGACTGGATATCAGATTGGAGGGAGAAAGTATGGAGGAGGTGAATGCATTCAGATATTTGGGAGTGGATGTGTCAGCAGGTGGGTCTATGAAAGGTGAGGTGAATCAAATAACTGATGAGGGGAAAAAGGCGAGTGGTGCTCTGAGGAGTCTGTGGAGACAGAGAACGTTATCCATGAAAGCAAAGAGGGGAAGGTATGATAGTATAGTGTTACCAACACACTTATAAGTTGTGAAGCATGGGTGGTGAATGTTGCAACAAGGAGAAGGCTGGAGGCAGTGGATATGTCTTGAGGGCAATATGATGTTTGAATATAATGCAGAGAATCTGTAGCTTGGAGATTAGGAGGAGGTGCAGAGTTTCTAAAAGTATTATCCAGAGGGCAGAGGAAGGTTTGTTGAGGCGGTTTGGACACTTAGATAGGATGGAACAAACTATACGAATGACTTGGAGGGCATATAAATCTGTAGTGGGAGGGAGGGAGGGTAGGGGTTGTCCTAGAAAAGGTTTGGGAGGAAGGGGTAAGCGGGTTTTGTGTGCAAGGGGCTTGGACTTCCAGGAAGCAAGCATGAGCATGTTAGATAGGAGTGGAGACAAATAGTTTTTATGACTTGATGTGCTGTTGGAGTGTGGGAAAAAGGAACAATTATGAAGGGATTCAGGGAAATCGGTTAGTCGGACTTAAGTCCTGGAGATGGGAAGTACAGTGCCTGCACTCTGAAGAAGGGGTGTTAATATGTTGCAGTTTTTTTAACTGTAGCACAGGCAAACTTCTGGCAAGACACCTGCCTTGGTGGGAAAAGGCTGATGTGCTAATAAAAAAAAAAAAGTTTTTCTTATTTTTCACTGCATTGGCCTTTTAACACTATGTAAATGGAAATTGTTTGACTTTCTTGAGTAATCCTAGGTTATTTTAAACACACTGGGCATCTCTCACCAAGGTAGGTGAAGCAATAAACCCGCATGGGTCATGCAGTGTATGGGGAACTGGAAGGAATCTGGTTTGATCCAAGGAAGGGGAATGACATGTCCAATTCATGGGATCAAGAGCCTTGCACCAGAATTAAGGAACCTCCCATGAGAGAATATTCTGGGTTAGATCATAATGCAATTTTTATGTGCCCACAACACCTGTATACCATCAAGACCATTGTAAAAAATACTTGTACAAAAATGGTTATAACTATGACCATAATTTTTAACCCTTTCAGGGTTTCGGCCGTACTAGTATGGCTTACGCACCAGGTCCTTGATGTACTAGTACTCATAAATTCTAGCGCCTTCAAATCCAGAGAGAAAGCTGGTAGGCCTACATATGAAAGAATGGGTCTATGTGGTCAGTGTGCACAGTATAAAAAATCCTGCAGCACACAGTGCGTAACGAGAAAAAAAAAACTTAGACCGTGTTTTTGGATTAAAACAGTGACTTTGCACTGTATTTTCGTATGGTATTATTGTTGTATTCTAGTTTTCCTGGTCTCATTGTATAGAATGGAAGACATATTACAGAAATTGAGATGATTTTGATTGGTTTTACGCTGAAAAGTACCTTGAAATTGAGCTCAAAGTAGCGAAATGTTCGATTTTTACCAAAGTTCAAAAGTAAACAAACATGCAATGTCCAATACACGTAAAAGGTGATCCAATATTCTATTAAAATTTTTCCCCAAGTGTGCCAAAATTTTTTATACCATTTCTACATAATGCAGTAGTCTGCAAGCAGAAACTTATATTTTTTGGAG
>NW_026503200.1:0-18586 GCF_026875155.1 Cherax quadricarinatus
TAGGGTGGGTCCTTCTCAAACCAAACCCATCCACTGTACATTCCTGCCAAATTTTAAGACTATCCCAGCTCTTAGCTTAAGATTTCTACTGGCAGTTGTTTCACTCATCCATAACTATTGCTAAACATTTATTTTTCTAAATCATTTTGAAATTTAAATATATCCAACTTGAATAAATTATCTTGGGTACCTTCTTGGTTAAGACATCCTCATTACTTTTGTATCTCCCATATTTATGCCTATTTTTCACTCGTATACATCAGTCATATTTCCTTTCATTTAACATCATTTAGAGTGTAGGTTCATGTTTCTAAATCTATCTTTGTAAGAAAGAATCCTTATAATGTAAATTAATTTTTTTCCCTATGTTCTCCAATTCTTTTATTCCATTCTGTAGTATGAAGACCAGAACTTTACTACAATGTGGTTGTACTAATAACCGACTTTGCCACATCTAAAAAAGACTCGTTTATTGCATTTTTCAAAAGTATTTCGTTTTTAAATGCTAACCAGAAAAATTTTTCTACCTTGAGATCTGGGAGGTGAAATTTGTGATTAACATTTAAATTGGTTTTGAACAGCTGTGAGATTGTTCATCTTCCCCATGTCTGTTGACATGTCTTATCTCCTGGAGCAGAGATCAGCCAGTATTCAGTATATGACATTTTGGTAAGCTGCTCACACTATCTGCAAGAAATAAACAATGCAGGATGAAACACTAAACACATTATGGTAATGTATATTTAACAGTAATTTAAACTATGTACCCTTTATTCTATTTTCTTGCATCCTGCATTAAGATTGTTTTCTATTGGGCTACAATGTATGGTATGTTGGTTATTTCCCAAAAAATTGGTGAAACCAATAAAAAACTTTGGGTACTTTCTATCTTAAAATTCTTTTTAAAGCAGCTCAGTACAGTATAAAAAAAATCTAAATTTATATCCAGTGCCATTTTAAAAAAATTTGAAATAAACAAATCTTAAGTCAATATATGCGATACTGAAAGTTATTAAAAAACGATACAAATGCAAAAAAATTTCTTAAAAAAATGAGAACTGCAGTACTGTATATCCAAAGCATATACCCTACTTGAATATAAAAAATGATATATTCATAATTACCATTTACATACTCATTTGCAGTTATTGTACCCATGGGCAGCTAAAGCAACTGAGCTATACTTGTCCTATTCTCAATAATTTGTGCATCATATTTTTTAAAAAATTTCCAAGGGGTGTAGCACTTTAAGAGTGCCTCTTGATCTATGCCACTGGTCTACCATATTTCTGAAGAAATTTTTCTAATATTGCTTCTAATCCACTCTTCCTCAATATACAACCAGGGCCCCACTTGCTGTCCTACTGTAGAACTAAGAAATAATTTTTTATCTACTCTCGTGTCCTTTACTACCTGCCAGCATGGGCATCTTTTAGAGAAATATACATGCACAAAACAAACCATGCTTTAAATTCTATAACCTTTCCTCTAAAATCTTAGAAATGAAAGACAGACAATTTTTTAATAAAAAATGCATCATTTGGGCAATCAGGGCTAAAGAGAAATGATTTTTGTTTAACTATAACTGTACAGCAGGGAAAAACTAAAAAGGTGTAAATTTAAAATTTAAAAGATGCAATAAACTTAAAGAAAAAATAATATAAAATTTAGTTACAGCATTGCATGATTATTGATCAGGGTGAGAAAGTGTGTGGCAGTTCACACCAGGATCCTACAAACAAGTGATTGGTAAAATTTCCAAAGACAGTGGTAGCAAAGGCTTAAACCCCTTTTAGGGTTTCGGACGTACTAGTAAGGGTTACGACCCAGGGTTTTTGACGTATAGTACGCCCAAATTCTAGCGCCCTCAAATCTAGTGGGAGAAAGCTGGTAGGCCTTCATATGAAAGAATAGGTTATGTGGTCGTGTGCACAGTCTAAAAAAAGTCCTGCAGCACACAGTGAATAATGGAAAAAAAAAAACTTTACCGTTTTTTTTTGGATAAAACAGCGAATTTGCACTGTATTTTCGTATGGTATTTATTGTTGTATTCTAGTTTTCGTGGTCTCATTTTATAGAATGGGAAGACATATTACAGAAAATTGAGATGATTTTGACTGGTTTACAAAGAAAAGTACCTTGAAATTGAGCTCAAAGTACCAGAAATGTTCGATTTTTTTCCAAATTTCAAAAGTAAACAATTTATGCCAAGCGTCCAATTTCACGTCAACTGGCGAGTCTAATATTCTTTCACAAGTGCGCCAATAATATTTTAACCCTTTTTTACACTAATGCAGTAGTCTGCATAACAGTAAATCTTATATTTTTTTTGAGAATAAAAATTCAAAGTGGAAAGCAAAAGAATATAAGAGAGGCCTTGAGACGTGACTAATGACCAGAGGAAATGTCATTTTAGTGCCAGGAATGTCTTTGTTTTTCTGGACCCTATTCGGAAATTGGCATCTTTTGAAATTTGTGTGAAATTGGCAAAAATTGCTAAATTCTGCCCATTGTACTGGATAGTTGAAATTTCATAAATGGGTGGTTTCTTGCACCCAAATTTCGATAGAAAAAATGGAGTTCTAGCGAAATATTATGTTTTTTGTCGATTTAGTACAGTGGAATTGGCCGAAATGGGGCTCAAAGTGGGCAAAATCGCCGATGCGTAAACATCGCGAGGCCGCTAACTTTGGGGAGAGCATAATTCCGTAAGTTTTCATCAATTTCAAATTTTTGGTGTCCTTATGATCGGGAAAAGATTCTCTATCTTTTCAAGGGGGAAAATTTTTTTTTTTTTTAAAAATTTTGGGCCCGGGCCCCTGAGAAAGAGTTTCGGAGAGGGCCTGTCGCCCCTCAAAGAGTTAAAAAGTGAGTATGATATAGGTGAGAAGTAACTAATTTTGATGGTATTGGGAAATTTTTAAGGTACTGTTTATGTCTAAATTTGAGTACTGGCATTAGTATTGGCAAAATTTCTTATATCATCTCGTCATTTTATTGCAGTATTTAAAATGAAATTACTGAATTTTTAGGTAAAAGGAAGTCAAGCAGCATTAAGTGCCTTGGGGTGCACCCCCAAGAATAAGAAGTACAAAACACTATAAAATTTTCCTTCAGGAGATTTAGCAAATGAATTAAGTGTCTAGGTTCTGTAATTTTTTTTATATTAACCTTTGAAAGAAATACTGGAAACCCACTATACAGAGAGTAATGGGCCATATAAATTCACTGGGTCAACTTTTAGAACGTAAGAGCTTATCCCACATTGTGGTACAAACTGGCCAGGAAACTGCTACCCGTAAATTTTGTTCTACAAGTTAACTGTAAATGACAGGTTTTGCACACAAATAACTTCACTATAGCCTTCCAAAAGCAACCAAAAATAAGATTTGTTTGGATTTTTAAAACCTAGAGGGTTAGCCACCAGGTTAACCTAAGAAAGCCAGTGCATTTATCTAGGACTGTCTGTCTTATTTTCCCTGGAATGGGGGGGGGGTGTCCTTCAGTCTTGTCTCCAGGATGCGAAACCCCCACCAGTCGACTAACGCCCAAATTAAGCCAGGTACCTACCTACTTCTAGGTGAACAGGGGGCAGCAGGGGTAAGGAAACGCCCCGCTTTCTACCCATACTGGTGATCGAACCACGGACACTTATGTGAGAGGCAAGACGTTGCCTTCGAACCACGGTACACTATATGTCAGTGTCCTCAACAAAACACTAGACTCTGCGATTCGATCCCAGCACGGTGGACAAATTACCTTTACACAATTGCCCCGTTAACCTGTAAGTAAGAATCTGGGTGTTATTCAACTGCTGTAAGGTCATTAAGGACCACAATGGAAATAAGCCAGTTTAAGACCAGGGCTATTCTACCCAAAGCATATTGTTATATTCTCGGATTAATATCCAAGCAAAAGCTTTTCTTTCTTCTTTACACATTCTATATGTATTATAATCTACATTACCCCAAAAATGAAGTGTTCAGATGAAATGTTTAATAAATGAAAGTAAAATGGCAACTAATGTGGATAATTATACTTTTTTACTTATACCTTATTAAGTGTACAAACTGACATAACTCTCAGTAAAGGTAATGAAATTTATAGATTTACACAAACATAAACCAGGTAATTAAAAAAGTGACATAATTCAGGTACATATAAAATCTGATACAACTTACTACAAAAAATCAATACGTTTAAAGAACAATTTCAAAGCACTGAAAAGACTGGCAGAGCTTCCAAGTGATGGCAACCTAGTTACCTTAATGAAGGGTAGAAATGAAGGCTGTTTGGGTTTGGTGTGGTGAGGGTGACAGTTGTTCTCAGTTCGATCATCACATGATCTGGACAGAGGACTAGGGCGCCACCACACATACCACCTGACGTCACTCACCGCTACTAAAACTCAACTTCATTATGGATTTGTGTAGATGGTCATTATTTTGTAACTTGCATGATTGTGACATGATCTACCTGGAGTCAATTACTTTTGTAACTTGTCATTGCTTTTGACCTGATTACCGGAGTTCATTACCTTTGTGAATTGTCATGATTGTGACCTGATTCTACCTGGAGTTCCTTACTTTTGTACTTGTCATGATTGTGACTGATCTACATGGAGTTCATTATTTTTGATCTTCTGAATGTGACTGATCACCTGGAGGTTCATTATTTTTGTAACTTGTCATGATTGTGACCTGTTTTTATGGAGTTCATTATTTTGTAACTTGTTATGATTTTGACCTGATCTACCTGGAGTTCATTATTTTGGTAACTTGTCATGATTGTGACTGATCTACTGGAGTTCATTATTTTTATAAATGTCATGATTGTGACTGATTTACCTGGAGTAGATTCTTTATTTTTGTAACTTGTCATAATTGTGACCTGATTTCCTGGAGTTCATTATTTTTGTAACTTTTATGATTGTGACTGATTACTGGTGTTTCTATTTATTTTTGTAACTGTATGATTGTGACTGCTGATTTAACTGGGTTCATTATTTTGTTAAATTGTCATGTTTGTGACTGATCTACCTGGGAGTTCATTATTTTTGTAAAGTCATGATTGTGACCTGATCTTACCTGGAGTTAATTATTTTTGAATTGTCATGATTGTGACCTGATTTACTGGAGTTCATATTTTTTGTAACTTGTCATGATGTGAACCTGATTACCTGAGTTCATTAATTTTGTAAGTGTCATGATTGTGACTGATTACCTTGGAGTTCATTACTTTTGTAACTTGTCATGATTGTGACTTGATCTACCTGGGTTCATAATTTTTGTAACTTGTACATGATGTGGACTGATATAAATGGTGATAACTTATTTTTGTACTTGTCCATGATTGTGACTGTTTACTGGGTTCATTACTTTTGTAACTTGTAATGATTGTGACCAGATCTACTGGAGTTCATTACCTTTGTAACTGGTTCCGCGTCTTCTATCAATTTTTGGGGTCCAGTCCTGGACCCATTATGTACCTCTGGTAATCTTATGACTACCGCCCATAGGATGGATATGGGGTTCATAATTTATTAAACTAAAATACGAACCATGAACGAGGTAAACTACTGTAGGCCTATTGGTACTGCATATACACGTGGTTAGGTAGGTTTATCTCACACCACCCTCATGTACAACACGTGTACAGTTTGTTTGGTAGATTTGTTTCCGAAGCATTTCCTTGCACAAACAACAATAAAAAATTAATAAGAATAACAATCTTTATTTTATTAGTACATGGTCAAAGATCATAGACCTAGCCGATATCATTGGCATATTATATAGAAAGCATACCATGTTGTATCATACAAATACCATTCATGTACAACATAATGAAGCCCTGACTATCTATATACAGTAAAACACGGTGTACCAGAAACTGGGCGTATATTCTAATGAGGCTAACCAAGCTAATAGATAAGTAAGTTTATTAAGGTAAGGTACACATAATTCAGTTACATAACTTATCTGAATAACAGCATATTTGTATAGATTATGGTGCACAGTTCTGGTTAACATTTTACAACCAGATCTCTAGACATTAGGATCAGAGGACACAAAAATCTTGAGCATTGATGACCGTAAAATCAAGTGTGTTTCCAACATAGGGGACGATGTTGCGACACCTCATGAATTCACTGATGCTAACTAGTGATTAAGTAGACGATTAAGACGTCGAAAGTGAACAGAAGCTGGCCCTAATTCTGTCAGTTAGCACTATCCATCAAAAAGCCGGTAGTTGCATTATCTCAAAATGCCTAATCTTCGGGATATTACCCATTAGATAAGGGAGTCTGGAAATATATTATGAAACAGAAAGGGTATATGATAATTCAATATAATGCATTTGTGTATATCTGAATGACATTAGGTACTTACTTTACCAAGCGAGAGAACGAAGTAGCGAAGAGTGGAAATTTCGAGTCAAGAAACTGAGGGTAATTTGTGTAGTGTTCAAGTCAAAGTATTGTGCGTCCTTTTATTCGTTAACATTTTTAGGTAGTTAAAAGTTGCATCAAATACCTTTTAACACAGACTCTCATTAGTTTAAAACATTACTATACCACTCAAGGGGTAACCACAAACAGTTGTCAACTAGTAGTGTATCTCAAGATTCGTGCCAAAAACAAGAAGCAAACAACTAAGAGCACCGGCCAGATTGAATCTGTCTAGTTCTAAAAAAAGATGGTGCTTCTGAATTGGCAATCCCAATTGCTCACAAAATAAAATTTGTCCATAACATAATACAGTTACCAGAAGAATTAAGGAGGCCAGAGTTAATCCTATCTTCAAGAAAAATAGTAGGTCTGATGTCAGCAACTATAGGCCTGTTAGTATACTCAGTAAAATACTCAAAATTCTAGAGAGGGCGGTGTACTGTCAAGTAATTAAGTACCTTAATGACAACAACATTCTTCATAGTTACCAATCAGGCTTCAGGAGCTATTACTCAACCGACACCTCCCTAATTAATCTGATGGATTACATGAGAACTGAAATGTCGACAGGGAACCTCATAGGAATGGTAACAGACTTGCAAAAGGCTTTCGATACTGTCAACCACAATATATTATGTAAGATACTTCAAGCTATCGGCATAAGTTCCACAGACTGGTTTAAGTCCTACCTTAACAATAGGGAACAAATTGTCAAAATCAACAAAATAGAAAAAAAAACCTTGCCGATAGCATGTGGAGTTCCCCAAGGTAGTATTCTGGGTCCCTTATTATTTTTGTTATGTAAATGATACGCCCATCAGTGTCAAGTGCAAACTTCTACTGTATGCGGATGAGTGTTCTGTTAGTGTCAGGTAAAGACCCACAAGAACTGGAGTCCTGCAGAAAGTGGTTCGTAGACACAAACTATCGTTGCACCTCGGGAAAACGGCAGCCATACTCTTGGTACGAAACAAACTGAGAAGGGTAAATAATTTTAATGTCCAGTGTAATGGGGAACCCATCACTTCAGTTTCCTCAGTAAAATACCTGGGAATCCCCTTTGACCCATGCATGTCAGGATAATTGATAGGGAACAGTGTAGTAAAGAAAGCGAATGCCAGACTGAAGTTCCTCTATAGACAAGTACAGTGTCCACCTACTGAGGCTCGCAGGACCCTATGTCTAGCCCTTATGTAGTATCATATGGACTACGCTTGCTCTTCATGGTACTCTGCCTTGACAAAAAAAAAAAAAAACTGAAAGATAAACTGCAAATCACCCAGAACAAAATAGTAAGATTCATCCTGGACCTGGGTCCAAGAGAGCATGTAGGCCAGGATGAATTACAATTGGATATAGTGAATACTGAAGACAGAGTAAAACAACTGAAGTTAAATCAAGTTTATAAAACTGCTCACAAACAGTGTCCAGAATAACTTGCTGCTCATTTTGTCAAGGTTGGGAACCGAAGAACTCACAGTACTAGGGGGAGAGCACAACTTTGTAGTACCCACAGTCAGTGGCCAGGCTTCAAACACCTTTTATTGTACAGCAATAAAGGAATGGAACAGACTGCCCGCACAGGTAAAGCCAGTCATAGCATGAACCAGGTCAAGAAGAGAGCCAAAAGGTACCTATTGAATGTAGCAACAAAAAGGGAGAATGATTTTTTATTTTATTAGCTAACAAGCATGTAGATGTAAATAACTCTATTTACCTTATTCCCAGTATATCCTTTATAGTATAATAATAAGATATCTCCTACACTGTATAATAAGGTATTAAAAGGACCCCAATGGAAATAAGTCACTCTGACTTTTTTGGGGTTATCCTAGGTTCTCTATATATATGCTGCTATGTGGTCTGGTGGCTAAAGCTCCCGCTTCACACACGGAGGGCCCGGGTTCGATTCCCGGCGGGTGGAAACATTTCGACACGTTTCCTTACACCTGTTGTCCTGTTCACCTAGCAGCAAATAGGTACTTGGGTGTTAGTCGACTGGTGTGGGTCGCATCCTGGGGGACAAGATTAAGGACCCCAATGGAAATAAGTTAGACAGTCCTCGATGACGCACTGACTTTCTTGGGTTATCCTGGGTGGCTAACCCTCCGGGGTTAAAAATCCGAACGAAATCTTATCTCTTATCTTATCTTATTGTATATACCTGAATAAACTTAGTAAATGAATATTATGGAAAATTTTCTAGGGTGCTTACCTGTATGTACCTCAACATTATATACATACAGTAATCTCTTTGGGGAGACAATCATATTGTTTACCGTAGTCACCCCGTGTAGACATGTGAGAAAACTTAACCACCCCTGGTCGCACCAAGTGGTCCCCTCGACCTCACAATCTTATCCATATCTATCCGAGACCAGTATGGATTGGGTAGCACCCACAAGTACGGTGCTACTAATTAATTGTGGACTGTATAGATTAAATTAGTTTTAACTGAATGAAGGGGGGGGGGGGTAGGACACACATGGTTTCATCCGTCAAGGAAAACATTTGTACTTAATCCCACTACTTACCAGATGTTCCTGGGTCACTTGATGTAGCTGGATCACTCGTAACTATCTAATTATAACATACCACTACTGGCAGTCTAAGGTTGCTATAACTAGAAGGGTTACTTAACTGTGGGTGATTGATATTCCTCATTTCTTTGTTTCCCACCATCTCATTTTCGATGTCCGGGCTACACCGACACGATTCTCATTCCCAGCAGGACGAGGTATCCGCTGGTTTGTCCTGCTTTAAGACGTCGTGACTCAAGGAGTTTCCCTTTCCTCGTCTCGTTAACAACGAGGTCTAGCGTGTTCACTCGGAGCAAACGACTTATTTCACTTCACATATTCTCTTAACTTAGCGTTATTATCATTAATTACATTACAATTCACAAGCCGATTTAACGTCTCATAACAAATATACAAATTAGAGGTCACTCCATTAAGATCTGAGACCGATGAGTGATGATTAATCCAAGGGTAATTTTCCCAGGACACAGTCCATTGTGGCGCGTCAGCCCACCCGCTCCTCTCTTTTTCACATTTTTAAACCACTCTATTACTGTGGTCCCCGTAAATCCCGTTCCCCTTTCACCTCCACCAGGAACAATTTACGACACTTCTTATTATGAAATGAGGCCTATATTAATCCTTAGGCCACCGTGAACGTCAATTTCGTGGTTCCATGTTTTTTTTCCAGTTTTCCTCACCACCATTCAAAACAATACGCGCCCACCCCCCGCACATCCGCGCATGCGCAAAGGGAACTCTTGGTTCTACTCTTATTTTCAAATACATTTTTGACCCATATAGACACATTAAACACCTATTAGGCACTATAGTTTTGGGAAAAATAAAAAAATTTTTCCAAAACTGCGGCCGGGGCGAGGTTCGTTGCTAAAACGACATACTTTAATGTGGAGTACAATTTTCCATCTTCACTGGCCCCCATATTTTTTGAACTCTAAAAAATGGACTAATTGGTGTTCCATTCTTCAGGGGCATAAGCCTATGCTCCCTGGATTAAGTTATTGGGCATACTGGAATTTTGAGACTTTACCCCAATAAAAAGTCTCTCCAGTATCCCAAGTCAGCCCCAGCACATTACTGCATATAGGCACCAACCCCATGGCCTTTCCATATTTATTGAACCCTCAAAATGGACTAATTGGTGTTCCATTCTCTCAGGGGCATAAGCCTATGCACCCTGGATTAAGTTATTGGGCATACTGGAATTTTGAGACTTTACCATAACAAGTCTCTCCAGTATCCCAATTCAGCCCCAGCACATTACTGCAAAATAGGCACCAACCCATGGCCATCTTATTTATTGATCCCTCAAAATGGACTAATTAGTGTTCCATTCTCTCAGGGGCATAAGCCTATGCTCCCTGGATTAATTTATTGGGCATACTGGAATTTTGAGATTTTAAAAACAATAAAAAAGCTCTCAGTATCCCAAGTCAGTCCCAGCACATTTTTTCATTATTTCATTAACCCCTTCACATATCCTCATTAGTTCCTCTTCAGTTGACGTCACACAACCCGGAAATTTGTCCACATAAGATTATTTACCCAATTACTTTTGCTCAGTGGACCGCCTTGCATTTAAGGTGTGCATTTATTCGTCGCCTGAAGTAAGAACAATTTATTTTTTAAAACTGCTTATTAATTATATCATTATAAGCAGTCAACAATTTTGGTGTCTTGCTCAGTTCGCAGAGCTGGGCCCTTTAAACTGTCCATACCCATCCTATAATTAGTAGGTAATCTGGACGGTCAAGCTTCCACGGAAGTCGCACCCAGTAATGTCCAGATTCAAAATTTAAAAACATCCTTCAGGTATTGTTCCTGAGAAAAGGGAATCTTTTTGGACTTTCCTCTTTTTACAATTAATCCCAAAGCTGTCCAGCTCCCCACAAATTAGACTGGTTCAACATCATTCTCGATAGAAGAATACTTGTACTGGGTTGACCTTTCATGAGTAAGACAAAAACCCCTGACCGTTCACTACTTCCTCAGTCATTATACTAGCGGTAGTCTGCCATATAAATTTCATGGCCCGGGAACCAGTGTTGAGGAGAGTGACCCCCTGTATGGTTTTGGATTTATGCCCTTTATCCTGAATTTTTACATCCAACACCGTCAAGGCTACCTTCAGCTAGGCCATCATTAATGCCATTAGCTGCAACCTTTACATCAGTCACTGTAGTGTCAGGGTTATTAACATTATCATTTTTTGTCACCATTATTTAAGAATCACATACAACCCTGCACATAACTGTATGGTGCTTTCCCTTGTTGCATTGATAGCAACTGTTCAATTTGGTATGACAATCCTTTACATTTTGATTGTCTAGACATCTGATAAATCTGTCAAGTTCTTTTATTCTTTCCACTTTAATATCCCCTGAATTACAGGGATTACAATTTTTTGTGAAATGAGTTACCTGGCAGAAGAGGCAGTCTCTCTTTTCCTTGCCTGACCTCTTATTAACTGGGTTAAAACTTACTGAGGTACTTATTCCTCTTACCTTTGTGGAGGAACCACTATTACTGATTCCTGACTTGATATGTGCCTATTTAAAAATCTTAACTTATGATTATTACCACAGGATTATTTTTCCCTTTTGAGGCTTGACAGATACTTCAGAGTCATTATGTGTTATAAACCTTAAACTGTTTGGCTGACTGGTCTGCAATTGAACAATTAATTCCTGCCGACCTAGTCTGATTTCCTCCAGACCGTACTACGGAGGTTTTGGCAAACACAAACCCTTTGCATTAATAGGGTTGATCAACTGCCTGGCTTACACCCTTTAAATTATTCAAAGCCTTACTTTTACAAGACAGTTTTTTCTTCCAATTCGTAATGTTGATTAATTAAAACATTCATTTCCATTCCATCTGCACAATTCTCTAGCAGATCTCTTTCACAGTCTTTAAACCACAATTGTACCAATCAAATCTACTCTCTAAAGCATCTAAATATAACTTTAATTCATTAGGGTTCACGGTTTCTTTGATTTCCCAAATCAAATGCCTTCGTCACATGGCTTTTAATAGCCTGTAATGATGCTTTCATTACTCTAAAATTCACGAGACTTTTTCAGCCCCATTAACTCCATTAGATCCAGTCATGGTTAGAGAATTATTAATCACTGATTATACAACTTAAGTAGGGGCCTTATAAGAGTAATTCTTGCACTTACTCTTGTATAAATCCTAGCCACACATGTGCTAGCAATTAATTTTGGGCTAAATTGTCATCCATCACACGATCGATTAAACTTGTGCACCCTAACACCCACTTCCTTCAATCAGTCACTTAATTATTAAGTAATTAATTCAATTAATTTTTTCACTGATTGCATCCGGTTCGAAGGACCAACCGGGCAGATATGGAAAATTTTCTAGGGTGCTTACCTGTATGTACCTCAACATTATATACATACCAGTAATCTCATTGGGAGACAAACATATTGTTTACCGTAGTCACCCGTGTAGACATGTGAGAAAACTTAACCACCCCTGGTCGCAACCAAGTGGTCCCCTCGACCTCACAATCTTATCCATATCTATCCGACCATATGGATTGGGTAGCACCCACAAGTACGGTGCTACTAATTAATTTTGGACTGTATAGATTATATTAGTTTAACTGAATGAAGGGGGGGGGTAGGACACACATGGATACATCCGTCAAGGAAAACATTTGTAAAATAATTTCCCACTACTTACCAGATGTTCTCTGGTGGTCACTTGATGTAGCTGGATCACTCGTAACCTATCTAAATTTTAACATACCATACTGGCCAGTCTAAGGTTGCTATAACTAGAAGGGGTTTCTTAACTGTGGGTGATTGATATTCCTCATTTCTTGATTCACCATCTCATTTTTCGATGTCCTGCTACACGACACGATTCTCATTCCAGCAGGACGAGGTATCCGCTGGTTTGTCCTGCTTTAGGACGTCGTGACTCAAGGAGTTTCCCTTCCTCGTCTCGTTAACAACGAGGTCCCAAACGTGTTCACTCGGGGGCAAACCCACTTATTTCACTTCACATATTCTCTTAACTTAGCGTTATTATCATTAATTACATTACAATTCACAAACCGATTTAACGTCTCATAACTATTATACAAATTAGAGGTCACTACCATTAAGATCTGAGGGCCGATGAGTGATGATTAAATCCAAGGGTAATTTTCCCCAGGACACAGTCCATTGTGGCGCGTCAGTCACCCCTCCTTCTCTTATCACACTTTTACCATTCTATTACTGTGGTCCCGTAAATTTCCCCTTCCCTCACTTCCCCCACCAGGAACAATTTCCCACACTTCTTATTATGAAATGGGGGCCTATATTAATCCTTAGGCCACCGTGAACGTCAATTTCGTGGTTCCATGTTTTCTCAGCTTCCTCACCACCATTCAAAACAATACGCGCCCACCCCCCCGCACATCCGCGCATGCGCAAAGGGAACTCTTTGGTTCTACTCTTATTTTCAAATACATTTTTGACCCATATAGACACATTAAACACCTATTAAAGGCACTATAGTTTTTGGAAAAACAAAAATTTTCCACAAATATAAAGGACCCCAACAGAAGTAAGTCACTCTGACTTTTTTGGGTTATCCTAGGTTCTCTACACATATGCTGCTATGTATGATAATTCTTTTGTAACTGTATTTGTGTAAAACCTGAATAAACTTACTTAATGAAAATCGGTGGGGGGGATTTGTGATGCCGTTCAGGAGGGAAAAAAAAAAATTATGGCCAGACATGTCAACAAACAGAAGACATACACAGTAGATGAGATTCCAAGACTTGAACAATGGTGTTGGTAGTGCCCACGTCTCGTAGCTCTTCCAGCAGGCTGTGGCTTAGCGCTTCTTTTTGATTATAATAATAATAATCTTCCAGCAGGCCTCTCCATAAATGACAGATTTATCCATAGTTTTTAGCCATTATCACTACATACACGCACTGTTTAGGTAACTTTTACTGTTTATTCAACATTGTCCAATAAGTACTGTGTTTGTTTTTATTTAGATTTTGCGTACATACAACACACTTATTTTTACAGTGGCTTACATGACACAGGTGTTAATAGCACATAAAGAGCACACTGTGTAGGTTGATACAACAGGTCTCTTCAACAGCTTATAAGAGTGTATTAGCGTTGGTAAAATTCCCAACAATGTTAGGTAAAAGGACACTAAGTGCAGTTAATGTGACGGCTTGACAAACCTCCTGGAGAGCGAAACGCTGCCACAATAAAATTTCACGTTAGTTGCACTTGTGTCCTTTTACCTAGCACTCTCCTGTATTTATTCTTGGTATTAGATTTAAAGAGCCACTGGTTGGGGAAACTTCACTAATAAAACTGTATGACCATTGAGGGTTTAACACTTAGTTTTGATTGTATGTTGACCCTTGTAGGTTTAGCATTTCTTTTTGATTATATATTATATATATGCAAAACAACCACTGTGAAAGAATAGAGAAATTCCACAGTAGTTGTTTTGCATATTCTGAAAACACCTGTTTACTGTGACCTTATTGCATATTATATATTATATATTATTATATATATATATATATATATATTATATATATTATATATATATATATATATATTATATATATTATATATTATATATATATATATATATATATATATTTTATATATATTATATATATTTTTTTTTTTTTTTTTTTTTATTATCACACCGGCCGATTCCCACCAAGGCAGGGTGGCCCGAAAAAGAAAAACTTTCACCATCATTCACTCCATCACTGTCTTGCCAGAAGGGTTGCTTTACACTACAGTTTTTAAACTGCAACACATTAACACCCCTCTTCAGAGTGCAGGCACTGTACTTCCCATCTCCAGGACTCAAGTCCGGCCTGCCGGTTTCCTGAATCCCTTCAATAAATGTTACTTTGCTCACACTCCAACAGCACGTCAAGTATTAAAAACCATTTGTCTCATTCACTCCTATCAAAACACGCTCACGCATGCCTGCTGGAAGTCCAAGCCCCTCGCACACAAAACTCCTTTACCCCCTCCTCCAAACCCTTCCTAGGCCGAACCCCTACCCCGCCTTCCTTCCACTACAGACTGATACACTCTTGAAGTCATTCTGTTTCGCTCCATTCTCTCTACATGTCCGAAACCACCTCAACAACCTTCCTCAGCCCTCTGGACAACAGTTTTGGTAATCCGCACCTCCTCCTAACTTCCAAACTACGAATTCTCTGCATTATATTCACACCACACATTGCCTCAGACATGACATCTCCACTGCCTCCAGCCTTCTCTCCTCGCTGCAACATTCATCACCACGCTTCACACCCATATAAGAGCGTTGGTAAAACTATACTCTCATTACATTCCCCTCTTTGCCTCAAGGACAAAGTTCTTTGTCTCCACAGACTCCTAAGTGCACCACTCACTCTTTTTCCCTCATCAATTCTATGATTCACCTCATCTTTCATAGACCCATCCGCTGACACGTCCACTCCCAATATCTGAATACGTTCACCTCCTCCATACTACTCTCCTCCAATCTGATATTCAATCTTTCATCACCTAATCTTTTTGTTATCCTCATAACTTACTCTTTCCTGTATTCACCTTTATTTTCTTCTTTTGCACACCCTACCAAATTCATCCACCAATCTCTGCAACTTCTCTTCAGAATCTCCCAAGAGCACAGTGTCATCAGCAAAGAGCAGCTGTGACAACTCCCACTTTGTGTGTGATTCTTTATCTTTTAACTCCACGCCTCTTGCCAAGACCCTCGCATTTACTTCTCTTACAACCCCATCTATAAATATATTAAAACAACCACGGTGACATCACACATCCTTGTCTAAGGCCTACTTTTACTGGGAAAAAATTTCCCTCTTTCCTACATACTCTAACTTGAGCCTCACTTCCTCTCGTAAAAACTCTTCACTGCTTTCAGTAACCTACCTCCTACACCATACACATATATATATATATATATATATATATATATTATATTATATATATATATATAATATATATATATATATTATATATATATATATATATATATATATATATATATATATATATATATATATATATTATATATATAATATTATATTATATATATATGTGTGTGTGTTTGTATTTATTTATATGTGTATACAAATGTATTTATTTATTTTTACCTCATTGGGCAGCCCCCACCAAGGTAGGGCAACCACCTGCAATAAAAATCTCTATCATTCATTCATTGACTATCATGCCAAAAGTGTACTAACATCACAGTTTGGATAACCCTCCAATTGTGATATTCACAGTGCACCTTCAGAGGGTTGGGATGCTCACACAATCTTTCTCTAAGGGCAGCCTCTACCATTCCTAACCTATACCACCTCCCTCTTACCATTCCTGGGTCTTACTTCCCAGATTTATACACCTTTTTTGTCATCGTATCCCTCTGTCCTCTCTAACTGCCCAAACCACCTCAACAATCCCTCCTCATCTCTTTGATACTTTTGGTAACCTTACTGTCTTTAAATTTCTATGCTCTCACTTCTCTGCATAATATTCACACATTGATCTCAAGCGTAATATTTCCATCACCAGGCACCTCATCGTTGCTGCAGTGTTCAGAACCCATGGATCGTACCCATATAAGTGTTAGTACCACTATATACTCTGGTGCATCTTTTTTTTTTTTTTTTTGCTTCCAGGTGTAAACTTTCCACAGATATCTTGTCACACCACCAAGTTTTTTCCCCTCATCAGTTTTATGGTTCACCTCATTTTTCATAGACCTCTCTGCTGATATATCAACTCCCAAATATCTAAATACAGTGGTCCCTCGTTTATTGTATTTAATCCGTTCCTGGAGGTGCTACTATTATCGAAATCTATGATTTTCAAATCAATTTTCCTTTATTGGCAATTCTTCTTAGTGTATGGAAGACTGGAGGAGGAGAGAGATTGAATTACTGTTTGGAAGGGGAATCCCCTTCGATGAAAATGTCCCTCGTGACCCATGCCTTATTATTAGATCTCCAAAACACACACAATTTACTCTTCATAACATTGTTTTTCTTGAACACACTGGGACTTTCAGAATGGTACACTAGTAACAGCTTCACTTTGAAATCCCCACTAGCATTAGCACAGAACATGAGCGTCAGCCTGTCTTTCATAGGCTTGTGTCCTGGCAGTGCCTTTTCCTCCTGTGTAATGTAGGTCCTCTTTGGCATTTTCTTCCAAAAGGCCTGTTTTGTCACAATTGAACACTTGTTCAGGTTTCAGTCCTTCAGCCTCTATGTACTCCTTGAATTCTTGCACATATTTTTCAGCTGCTTTGGGGTCCGAACTGGCAGCCTCACCATGCCTTACCACACTGTGTATGCCACTACGGTTGTTAAATCTCTCAAACCAACCTTTGCTGGCCTTAAATTCACTCACATCACCACAAGTTGCAGGCAATTTCTTTACCAGATCGTCGTGCAACTGCCTAGCCTTTTCACAAATAATCGCCGTTATAATACTATCTCCTGCTAATTGTTTCTCATTTATCCACACCAATAATAACTTCTCCAACCTCTTCGAGTACTGGTATCTCATTTTTTTTCAGCATATTTACCCTCTTTGCAACAACACGTCCTTGATTTTCCCTTTTTCTTGGCCACGATGGGACATATGGTTGTATAGGGTTTGTTATACATCCTGGCCAGTTTGGCCGCACTTAAGCCACTTTCATATTGTTCAATGATGTTTTTCTTAAAAATTTAATCGTATTTCTCACCTTCTTTACCCAAAGGGTTGGCACTAGGAGCTTTCTTTGGAGCCATAGTAGCTTATTTAGTACTTGCAAGCACTAAAATGAATGGAATATTATGAAATATTTCGTAGGGAGCAAGTGAGGGGACCGTTTCTCACTGGTAAACAATGGCCACACTGGCTGGGAAGGGAGGCCGCCCCGGCTCGCAGCGTGCGTACGCATCCCGGACGAACTACTATTCGCAAGTCAATCTACGATTAGCGAGCCCATGTTAATATGAAAATATCGCTATGATTTCCGAAATCTACGACTCTCGAGCCCTACGATTATCGAGGGACCACTGTACATCTATTTCCCTGATACTCTCTCTACACTAATATTAAATCTTTTATTACCTAGACTTTTTTTTTTTTTTTGTTAATTTCATCACCATGCTTTTCTTATATTTGCTTTTGATTTCCTCCTTTTACATAGCCCCCCCAAGTTCATAAACCAACCTTTGCAACTTCATTTAGAATTCCCCCGAAGAACTATGTTTTTTTGGGAGAGACCAACCATGATAACTCCCCCTTTGTATCAAAGTCTTTGTTTTTTAATCCCGCATTATAGTAGTTCTATCTCCTAACTGTTTCTCGAGCTCAATGAATGATTTCACAGGTCACAGTGCACCTCATAACTCACATTGTCCTTCACCTTACCTTCTTAAAATACCCCTTTATATTGTAACCCAAACCCCGTTAGCATTTACCCTTTCCCTTTTTTTTAGCACTGTTATTGATGGCAGGAAAGTAAAAAGTTTTATTTATGGTTATCATATTACTATATGAAATTTAATTTT
>NW_026503211.1:0-26724 GCF_026875155.1 Cherax quadricarinatus
TTCTTTTTTAAATGACCCACGCCACCTCTTGGCGCATATGGCTCCACCTGTCACTTTACTCCATATTGTTTCATACTATGGAACAATGCCTTTTTCCCCGGCAGGGGACGACCACCCCCAAAACTTTTTAAGGGGATGGCTGATTTAACGTCTTCAAGTACTTTTGCTTCTATCAACTTTTCTGTACTCGTCTGAAGAAGCCTACTGTCAAGGCGAAACGTTTCGAAATAAAGATACCTAACTGTTTGCATATGTGTCCTTAAACCTAACAACCTTTCGGTATTTTACACCATTTTAATGCTCAGTCTGTCAGACACTGCAACACAAGGGTATCTTGGTACAACCTACAATCAACTCGACAACCTCTACTAAGAGAACGCTGGATTTGAGAGGGACCTGACCTCCCAACATCTAATTCTTACCCCTTCTAGTGACCTACGTCTCCCCTCTTTGGGGCTATATAAGGCTCCATCCTTTCACTTCATCTCCAATATTGTTTTCATACTCGGAACAATGCTCTTCTCCAGACTGAGGGACTGACCACCTCAAAACTTTATGGTGAAGATGAATACACGTCTGCTTCTTAGCAAATTTTCTGTACTCGACTGAAGAAGCCTACCTGTGTAGGCGAAACGTTTCTGAAATAAAGATACCTCCTGTTGCATATGTGTCTTAATAACAACCTGTCCGTATTTTATACCAATTTAAATGTTCATCTGTCAAGACACTGCAACAAAAGGGTACTTGGTACAGACCTACAATTAAACTTCGACAACCTCTACTAGTGAGAACGGCTGGATTTTAGAGGGACCGTGACCTCCCAACATCTGAGTTCTTAACCCCTTCTAGTGGACCTACGTCTCACCTCTGGCGCTTATATAAGCCCATCCTGTCACTTCATCTCCATATTGTATCATACCTATGAACAATGCTCATTCTCCAGACTGGAGGACCTGACCACCTAAAAACTTTAAGGGTGAGACTGATTACATCGTCTCAAGCATCTTCTACTTCTATCAACTTTTCTATTCTCCAGACCGAAGAAGCCTACTGTGTAGGCGAAACGTTTCGAAATAAAGATACCTAACGATGCATAAGTGACTTACCTAAAAACCTGGTCGGTATTTTATACCATTTTAATTCAATGTTCCGACACTGCAACACAAGGGTATCTTGGAAACAGTCCTGCAATCACCTACGACAACCTATACTAGTGAAACCGACACTGGCTGGATTTGAGAGGGGACTACCTCCCAACATCTTAGTTCTACCCCTTCTAGTGACCTAACTTTTTCACCCTCTTGCGCTATATAAGGCTCCCTCCTGTCACTACATCCTCCCATATTGTTTTTCATACTATGGACCAATCCTCTTCTCCAGACTGAGACTGAACCACCTCAAAACTTTAAGGGTGATGGATGAATACAATCGCTGGCTTCTAACAAGTTTTTCTAGTAACTCGACTGAAGAAGCCTACTGTGTAGGCGAAACGTTTCGAAATAAAGATACCTTACTGGTTGCATATGTGTCCTTACCTAACAACCTGTCGGTATTTTATAGCCATTTAATGTTTCAATCTGTCAGACACTGCAACACAAGGGTATCTTGGTACAGACCTACAATCAACTTCGACAACCTCCTACTAGTGAGAACGCTGGATTTGAGAGGGACCTACCTCCAACAATCTGAGTTCTTACCCCGTTCTAGTGACCTACGTCTCACCACTTGGCGCTATATAAGGCTTCCATCCAGTCCACTTCATCTCCATTATTGTTTCATACTATGGAACAATGGCTCTTCTCCAGGACGGAGGGACTGACCACCTTCAAAACTTTAAGGTATGGACTGAATACATCTCTCAAGTATCTTCTACTCTATCAACTTTTCTATACTCGACTGAAGAATCCTACTGTGTAGCGAAACCGTTTCGAATAAAATACACTAACTGTTGCATAGTGTCTTAACCTAAAACCTGTCGGTATTTCTATCCATTTTAATGTGAATGTGTCAACACTGCAACACAAGAGGTTATCTTGGTACAGACCTACAATCAACTTCGACAACCTCTTCTAGTGAGAACGGCTGGATTTGAGAGGGACTTGACCTTCCAACATCTGAGTTCTTACCCCTTCTAGTGACCTACGTCTCCACCTCTTGCTCTATACGGCTCCATCCTGGTCACTTCATCTCAGAATGTTTCAGACTATGGAACAATGCTCTTCTCCAGGCAGAGGGACTGACCACCTCAAAACTTTAAGTGATGATGATTCTACATCGTCTTCAAGTAACTTCTGCTTCTATCAACTTTTTTCACTGTACTCGACTGAAGTACCTATGTCAAGGCTAAACGTTTTCGAAATAAAGATACCTAACCGGGTTGCATATGTGTCCTTAACCTAACAACCTTCGGGTATTTACACCATTTTAATGCTCAATCGTCAAGACACTGGCAACACAAGGGTATCTTGGTACAAGACCTACAATCAACTTCGACAACCTCTACTAGTGAGAACGGCTGGATTTGAAGGGACCTGACCTCCCACATCTTAATTCTTACCCCTTCTAGTGACCTACGTCTCACCTCTTGCGCTATTTAAGGCTCCATTCCGTCACTTCATCTCCATATTGTTTTCATACTATGGAAACAATGCTCTTCACCAGACTGATGGACTGACAACCTCAAACTTTAAGGGTGATGGAGGTGAATAAAATCGGTCTGCTCTATCAAAGTTTCTGTACTCGAACTGAAGAAGCCCTACTGTGTAGGCGAACATTTCGAGAAATAAAAAGATACCTTACTGTTCATAGTGTCTTACCTAACAACCTGTCGGTATTTTATACCATTTAAATGTTCAATCTGCATCACGCAACAAAAGGGTATCTTGTGTACGACCTACAATCAACTTCGAACAACCCTCAACTAGTGAAACGGCTGGATTTGAGAGGAACCTGACCTCCCAACATCTAGTTCTTACCCCTTCTAGTGGACCTACGTCTAACGCTACTTGGCCTATATATTGCTCCATCCTGTCACTTCATCCCATATTGTTTTCATAGTAAGGAACAATGCTCTTCTCCAAACGAGGACTGACCACCTCAAAACTTTAAGGTGATTGACTGATTACAACGTCTTGAAGTATCTTCTACTTTTAATCAACTTTTCTATTACTCGACTGATGAGAAGCCTACTATGTAGGCGAAACTTCGGACATAAAGATACCTAACTGTTGCATATATGTCTTACCTAAAAACCTGTCGGTATTTTAAATAAACCATTTTAATGTTCAATGTGTCAGACACTCAACACAAGGGACTTGGTTACAGAACCTACAATCAACTTCGAAACCTATACTGATTGGAACGGCTTTGGATTTGAAGAGGGACTTGACCACCAACATCTAGTTCTTACCATTCTAGTGACCTACGTCTCACTCTCTTGGCGCTATATATGGCTCCATCCTTCACTTCATCTCCAAATTGTTTCATACTATGGAACAATGCTCCTCTCAAGACTGAGCGACGACGCACCTCAAAACTTAAAGGGTGGGATGGACTGATTACATCGTCTTCCAATATCTTCTGCTTTTATCCAACTTTTTTCTGTAACTCGCTGAAGACCTACCTGTGTAGCGAAACGTTTCGAAATAAAGATACCTACTGTTGCATATATGTGACTTCCTAACAACCTTTCGTATTTTACAAACTCATTTTAATGCTCAATCTGTCAGACACTGCAACACAAGGGTATCTTGGTACACCTACAATCAACTTCAACAACCTCTGCTAGTGAGAACGGCTGGATTTGAGAGGGACCTGACCTCACAACATCTGATTCTTACCCCTTCTAGTGGACCTACGGTCTCACCTCTTGGCGCTATAATAAGGCTCCATCCTGTCACTTTCATCCTCCATAATGTTTTCATACTATGGAACAATGCTCTTCTCAAGCAGAGGAAAGTGAACACCTCTAAACTTTTAAGGGTGATGGACTGATTACTTCGTACTTCAAGTATCTCAGCTTCTATCAACTTTTCTGTACTCGACTGAAAAGCCTACTGTGGAAGGCAAAACGTTTCGAAATAAAAAACCAACTGTTGCATATGTGTCCTTACCTAACAACCTTTCGGTATTTTATATCCATTTTAATGTCAAGGTGTCGACACTGGCAACAACAAGGTATCTTGGCCGAAACCTGACAAATCAACTTCGACAAACCCATACTAGTGAAGAACGGCTGGATATGAGAGGGACCTACCTCCCAACAGCTGAGTTTTCCTTACCCCTTCTAGTGACCCTACGTTTCACCTCTTGGCGCATATAAGCTCCCGCCTGTCCACTTTTCATCTCCATATTGTTTCCATACTATAACAATCCTCTTCTCCAGACTGAGGGACTGACCACCTCAAAACTTTAAGGGTGATGGAGTGAATACATCGTCTGCTTCTATCAAATTTTCTGTACTCGACTGAAGAAGAATACTGTGTAGGCGAAACGTTTCGAAATAAAGATACCTTACTGTTGCATATGTGTCTTACCTAACAACCTGTCGGTATTTTATACCATTTTAATGTTCAATCTGTCAGACACTGCAACACAAGGGTATCTTGGTACAGACCTACAATCAACTTCGACAACCCTCGACTAGTGAGGAACGGCTGATTGGGAGAGGACGATGAACTCCCAACATCTGAGTTCTACCCCTTCAGTGACCTAAACGTCTCACCACATGCGCTATATAAGGGCTCCATGATGTCACTTCATCTCCATATTGTTTTCAAACAATGGAACAAGCTCTTCTCCAGACTGAGTGGACTGACCACCTCAAAACTTAAGGGGATGGACTGATTACATCATCTTTCAAGTATCTGTCTACGGTCTAACAACTTTTCTATACTCGAAAAACTGAAGAAGCCTACTGTGTAGGCGAAACTTTCGAAAATAAAGATTCCTAATGTTGCATATGTGTCTTACCTAAAAATCTGTCGGATTTTATACCATTTTTAATGATGAATGTCAACACTGCAACACAAGGGTATCTTGGGTACAGACCTGCCAATCACTTTACAACCTATACTAGTGAGAACGCTGATTTGAGAGGGACCAGACCTCCCAACATCTGATCTACCCTTCTAGTGACCTACGTCACACCTCTTGCGCTATATAATGCTCCATCCTGTCACTTCTCTCCATATGTTTCATAGTATGGAACAATGCTCTGCTCTCAGACTGAGGGACTGACCACCTCAAAACTTTAAGGTGAATGGACGATTACATCGACTTGAAGTATCTTCTACTTTTATCACATTTCTATTCTCGACTGAAGAAGCCTACTATGTAGGCGAAACGTTTCGAAATAAAGATACCTAACTGTTTGCTATATGTCTTACCTAAAAACCTGTCGGTAATTTTATACCATTTTAATGTTCAATGTGTCAACACTGCAACAAAGGGTATCTTGGTACAGACCTACAATCAACTTCGAAAACCTATACGAAATGAAACGCTGGATTTGAAGAGGGACTTGACCTCCAACATCTGAGTTCATTAACCCCCTGTCAAGTGACCTACGTCTCACCTCTTGGCGCTATATATGGCTCCATCGCTGTCACTTCATCTCCATATGTTTCATACAATGGAACAATGCGCTTCTCAAGACTGAGCGGACTGACCACCTCAAAACTTTAGGGTGATGACAGATTACATCGTCTTCAATATCTTCTGCTTTTAATAACTTTTCTTGTACCGACGAAAGAAGCCTACTGTGTAGCGAAACGTTTCGAATAAAGATACCTACTGTGCATATGTCTTACCTAACAACCTTTCGGTAAGTTTACACCATTTTAATGCTCATCTGTCAAACACTGCAACACAAGGGTATCTTGGTACATGACCTACAATCAACTTCAACAACCTCTGCTAGTGAGAACGGCTGATTTGAGAGGAACCTGACCTCACAACATCGATTCTACCCCTTCTAGTGACCTACGTCTCACCTCTTGTCGCTATATAAGGCTCCATTCCTGTCACTTTCAACTCCATATTGTTTCATACATGGAACAAATGCTCTTCTCAAGGGGCAGTGAGGATGTTGCGACACCTCAAAAACTTTTAAGGGTGATGGACTGATTCTTCGTCCTTCAAGTATCTTCTGCTTCTATCAACATTCTGTACTCCACTAAGAAGCCTACTGTGAATGGCAAAACGTTTCGAAATAAAAGATACCTACTGTTCATATGTGTCTTACCTAAACAACCCTTTCGGTACATTTTATATACCATTTTAATGTTCAATTTGTCAACACTGCGCAACACAAGGGTATCTATGGTACAGACCGCCATACCACTTCGACAACCAATACTAGTGAGAACGGCTGATTTGAGAGGGACCTGACCTCCCAACATCTGAGGTTTCTACCCATCTAGGACCTCCGTTCAACCTCTGGCCGCTATAAAGGCTCCCTCCCTGTCACTTTATCTCCATATTGTTTCATACTATGAACAATCCTCCCTTCCTCCAAGACTGAGGGACCTGACCACCACCCTCAAAACTTTAAGGGTGATGGAGTGAATACATCGTCTGCTTCTATCAAATTTTCTGTACTCGACTGAAGAAGCCTACTGTGTAGGCGAAACGTTTCGAAATAAAGATACCTTACTGTGCATATATTGTCCTTACTAACAACCTGTCGGAGTATTTTATACCATTTTAATGTCAATCTGTCAGACACTGCCACACAAGGGTATCCTTGGGTACAGACCTACAATCAACTTCGACAACCTCTACTAGTGAGAACGGCTGGATTTGAGAGGGACCTGACCTCCCAACATCTGAGTTCTTACCCCTTCTAGTGACCTACGTCTCACCTCTAGGCGCTATATAAGGCTCCATCCTGTCACTTCATCTCCATATTGTTTCATACTATGGAACAATGCTCTTCTCCAGATCTGAGGGACTGGCCACCTCAAACCTTTAAGGTGATGGACTGATTACCATCATCTTCAAGTATCTTCTACTTCTAATCAACTTTTCTAAACTCGACGAAGAAGCCTACTGTGTAGCGAAACGTTTCGAAATAAAGATCCCTACCTGGTGCATATGTGCTACCCTAAAAATCTGTCGGTATTTATACCATTTTAATGTTGAATGTGTCAGACACGCAACACAAGGTTATCCTTGGTACAAGACCCTGCAATCACTTCGACACCTATACTAGTGAGAACGGCTGGATTTGAAGGGACCTGACCTCCCAACATCTGAGTTCTTACCCCTGTCTAGTGACCTACGTTTCACCTCTTGGCGCTATATAAGGCTCCCTCCTGTCACTTCATCTCCATAAAATTTTGGTTTCATACTATGGAACAATGCTCTTCTCCAGACTGAGGGACTGACCACCTCAAAACTTTAAGGGTGATGGACGGATTACATCGTCTTCAAGTATCTTCTGCTTCTATCAACTTTTATGTACTCGACTGAAGAACCGACTGTTAGGCGAAACGTTCTAAATTAAAGATACCAACGTTGCATATGTGGTCTTACCTACAACCTTCGGTATTTATACCATTTTAAAAGTTCAATCTGTCAGACACTGCAACCAAGGGTATCTTGGTAACAGACCTACAATCAACTTTCGACAACCTCTTCTAGTGAAAAGGCGGATTTTGAGAGGGACTTGACCTTCCCACATCTGAGTTTCTTACCCCTTCTAGGACCCGTCTCACCTCTTGCGCTATATAAGGCTCCAGCCGTCAATTGTCTTCATCTCCTTATTGTTTCATACCGATTGGACCAATGCATCTTCTCTCCAGGCAGAGGGACTGACTACCTCAAAACTTTAAGGTGATGGACTGCTTAACATCGTCTTCAGTATCTTCTGCTTCAATCAACTTTCTCCTGTTCTCGACTGAAGAAGCGCTACTGTCAAGGCAAACGTTTCGAAATATAGATACCTAATGTTGCATATTGTCTTACCTAACAACCTTTCGGTATTTTACACCATTTTAATGCTCAATCTGTCAGACACTGCAACACAAGGGTATCTTGGTACAGACCTACAATCAACTTCGACAACCTCTACTAGTGAGAACGGCTGGATTGAGAGGGACCTGACCTCAACATCTGAGTTCTTACCCCTTCTAGTGACCTACGTCTCACCTCTTGGCGCTATATAAGGCTCCATCCTGTCACTTCATCTCCATATTGTTTCATACTATGGAACAATGCTCTTCTCCAGACTGAGGGACTGACCACCTCAAAACTTTACGGGTGATGGAGTGAATACATCGTCTGCTTCTATCAAATTTCCTGTACTCGACTGAAGAAGCCTACTGTGTAGGCGAAACGTTTCGAAATAAAGATACCTTACTGTTGCATATGTGTCTTACCTAACAACCTGTCGGTATTTTATACCTTTTTAATGTTCAATCTGTCAGACACTGCAACACAAGGGTATCTTGGTACAGACCTACAATCAACTTCGACAACCTCTACTAGTGAGAACGGCTGGATTTGAGAGGGACCTGACCTCCCAACATCTGAGTTCTTACCCCTTCTAGTGACCTACGACTCACCTCTTGAGCGCTATATAAGGCGTCCAATCCTGTCACTTCATCTCCAGATTGTTTTCATACTATGGAACAATCTCTTCTTCCAGACTGAAGGGACTGACCACCTCAAACTTTAAGGGTGATGGACTATACAATCATCTTCAAGTATCTTCTACATCTATCAACTTTTCTATACTCGACTGAAAACCTACTGTGTAGGCGAAAACGTTTTCGAAATAAAGATACCTAACTGTGCATATGGTATTACCGAAAAAACTGTCGGTATTTTATACATTACTGTTGAATGTGTCAGACACGCAACACAAGGTATCTTTGGTAGCAGACCTGCAATCAACTTCTACAACCTATACTAGTGAGACGGCTGGATTTGAGAGGGACCTGACCTCCCAACATCTGAGTTTTCTTACGCCCTTCTAGTGACCTACGTTTCACCTCTTGGTTTGCGCTATATAAGGCTCCCTCCCTTCCACTTCATCTCCATATTGTTTCATACTAAGGAACAATGCCTCTCCAGAACTGATTTACTGAACCACCTCAAACTTAAGGGTGATGGACGGATTACATCGTCTTCAAGTAATCTCTGATATCTATCATTTTCTTACTCGACTGAAGAAGCCCAACTGTGTAGGCGAAACGTTTCTAAATAAAGATACCTAACTGGTGCATATGTGTCTTAACCTAACAACCTGTCGGTATTTTATACCATTTTAATGTTTCAACTCTGTCAGACACTGCAACACAAGGGTATCTGTACAGACCATCAACAACTTCGAAACCTATACTATTGAGAACGCTGGATTTTGAGAGGGAATTTCCTTCCAACATCTGTAGTTCTTACCCCGTCTAGTGACCTACGTCTCACCTCTTGGCGCTATATATGGCTCCATCCTGTCACTTCATCTCCTATTGTTTCATACTATGGAACAATGCACTTATTCTCAAGACTGAGCGACTGACCAACCCTCAAAACTTAAGGGTGGAGGACTGATTACATCGTCTTCAAGTATCTTCTGCTTTTATCAACTTTCTGTACTCGACTGAAGAAGCCTACTGTGTAGGCGAAACGTTTCGAATAAAAGATTACCACCTAACTGTTGCATATGTCTTACCTAACAACCTTTACGGTATTTTACAAAACCCTTTGAATGCTCATCTGTCAGACACTGCACACAAAGGGTATCTTGGAACAGACCTACAATCAACTTCACAACCTCTGCTAGTGAGAACGGCTGGATTTGAGAGGGACCTGACCTCACAACAAGCTGAGTTCTAACCCCTCCAAGTGACCTACGTCTCACCTCTTGCGCTAATATAAGGCTCTATCCTGTCACTCTTCACATCTCCAATATGTTTCAATACTATGGAACAATGGCTCTCTCAAGGCAGAGGGAGTTGGGAACACCTCAAAACTTTAAGGGTGATGGACTGATTACTTCGACTTCAAGTATCTTCTGCTTCTAGCAACTTTTCTGTACTCGACTGAAAGAAGCCAACTGTGAAGGCAAAACGTTTTCGAAATAAAGATACCAACTGTTGCTAGTGTCTTACCTAACAAACCTTTCGGTATTTATACCATTTTTAAATGTTCAATGTGATCAGACACTGCAACACAAGGTATCTTGGTACAGACCTGCAATCACTATCGACAACCTATCTATTGAGTACGCTGGATTTGAGAGGACCTGACCTCCCAACATCTGGTTCTTCACCGCCTTCTAGTGACTCTACGTTTCACCTCTTGCCGCTATATAAGGCTCCCTCCTGTCACTTTATCTCCATATTGTTTCATACTATGGAACAATCCTCTTCTCCAGACTGAGGGACTGACCACCTCAAAACTTTAAGGGTGATGGAGTGAATACATCGTCTGCTTCTATCAAATTTTCTGTACTCGACTGAAGAAGCCTACTGTGTAGGCGAAACGTTTCGAAATAAAGATACCTTACTGTTGCATATGTGTCCCCTTACCTAACAACCTGTCGGTAGTTTAATACCATTTTTTAAATAGTTCAATCTGTCAGACACTGCAACACAAGGGTATCTTGGTACAGACCTACAATCAACTTCGACAACCTCTACTAGTGAGAACGGCTGGATTTGAGAGGGACCTGACCTCCCAACATCTGAGTTCTTACCCCTTCTAGTGACCTACGTCTCACCTCTTTGGCGCTATATAAGGCTACATCCTGTCACTTTCATCTCACAATTGTTCATACTATGAACAATGCTCGTCTCCAGACTGAGGACTGACCACCTCAAAACTTAGGTTGATGAAACTGATTACATCATCTTCACGTATCATCTACTTCTATCATTTATCTATACTCGACTGAAGAAGCCTACTGTGTAGGCGAAAACGTTTCTGAAATAAAGATCCCTAACTGTTGCAATATTTTCTTACCTAAAAACTGTCGGTATTTTATACCATTTTAATGTTGAATGTGACAGACCCTGCAACACAGGTTTATCTTGGTACAACCTGCACTCAAATTCGACAACCTATACTAGTGAGAACGGGCTGAGATTTGAGAAGGGACCTGACCCCCAACACCTGAGTTCTTAACCCCCTTCTAGTGGACGCGTACGTTTCACCTCTTGGTCGCTATATAAGGCTCCCTCCTGGTCACTTCATCCCAATTGTTTTCATACAATGGAACAATGCCTCTATCTCCAGACTGAGGGACTGACCACCTCAAAACTTTAAGGTGATGGACGGATTACATCGTCTATCAGGTATCTTCTGCTTCTATCAATTTTTCCTGTACCACTAAGAAGCCTACTTGTAGCAAACGTTTCCTAATAAAGATTTACCTAACTGTTGCATATGTGTCTTACCTAACAACCTGTCGGTATTTTATACCATTTTAAGTCCAATCTTCAACACTGCAACCAAGGTAGCTTGGTACAAAACCTACAATCAACTTCGACAACCTCTTCTAGTGAAGAACGCTGGATTTGAGAGGGACTTGACCTTCCAACCTCTGAGTTCTTACCCCTTCTAGTGACCTACGACTCACCTCTTGGCGCTATATAAGGCTCCATCCTGTCACTTCATCTCCATATTGTTGCATACTATGGAACAATGCTCTTCTCCAGCAGAGGGACTGAACTACCTCAAAACTTTAAGGGTGATGGACAGATTACATTCGCTTTCAAGTATCTTCTGCTTCTATCAACTTTTCTGTTCTCGACTGAAGAAGCCTACTGTCAGGCGAAACGTTTCGAAAATAAGATACCCTAACTGTGCATATGTGTCTTACCTAACATCCTGTCGGGTATTTTAACACCATATTAATGCTCAATCTGTCAGACACTGCAACACAAGGTATCTTGGTTACAGACCTACAATCAACTCGACAACCTCTACGATGAGAACGCTGGATTTGAGAGGGACCAGACCTCAACATCGAGTTCTTACCCCTTCTAGTGACCTACTCCTCACCTCTTGGGCCGCGTTATAAGGTCCCAATCCGTCACTTCCCATCTCCATATTGTTTCATACTAATGGACCAATGCTCTTCCTCCAGACTGAGGACGACCACCTCACAACTTTACGGGTGATGGAGTGAATACATCCGTCTGCTTCTATCAAATTTCCTTCCTCGACTGAATGAATCCTACTGTGTAGCGAAACGTTTCGAAAATAAAGATACCTTACTGTTGCTATGTGTTCCTTACCTAACAACCTGTCTCATTTTACCTTTTTATGTTCAATCTGTCAGACACACTGCAACACAAGGGTATCTGGTCAACCTACAATCAACTCACAGACCCTAACTAGTGAGAACGGCTGGATTTGAGAGGGACCTGACCTCCCAACATCCTGAGTTCTTAACCCCTTCTAGTGACCTACGTCTCACCTCTGCGCTATATAAGGCTCAATCCTGTCACTTCCATCTCCATATTTTTTCATACTATGGAACAATGCTCTTCTCCCAGACTGAGGGACTTGACCACCTCAAAACTTTAAATGGTGATGGACTGATTACAATCCTCTTCAAGTATCTTCTACATCTATCACCTTTTCTATACTCGACGAAGAAGCCTACGTGTAGGCGAAACGTTTCGAAATAAAGAAACCTAACTGTTGCATAGTTCTTACCTAAAAATCTTCTGGTATTTTATACCATTTTAAGTTTGAATGCTGTCAGACCCTGCAACACAAGGGTATCTTGGTACAGACCTGCAATCAACTTCTACAACCGATACTATGAGAACGCTGGATTGAGAGGGACCTACCTCCCAACATCTGAGTTCTTACCCCTTCTAGTTGACCTACGATTCACCTCTTGGCGCTATATAAGGCTCCCATCCTGTCACTTCATCTCCAATCTGCCATATGTTTCAGACTATGGATCACTGCTCTTCTCCAGACTGAGTTACTGACCCCCTCAAACTTTAAGGGTGATGGACGATTAACATCGTCCTTCTAGTATCTTCTGCTTCTCTCAATTTCTGACTCCACTGAAAAGCCTACTGTGCAGGCGAAACGTTCTAAATAAGATACCTACCTGTTCATATGTGTCCTACTAAACAACCTGTCCGGTATTTTTATACCATTTAAAATGGTCAAATCTGTCAGACACTGCAACACAAGGTAATCTTGTACAGACCTACAATCAACATTCGACAACCTCTTCTAGGAGAACGGCTGGATTGAGAGGGACTTGACCTTCCAACATCTGAGTTCTTACCCCATCTAGTGACCTACGTCACACCTCTTGGCGCTATATAAGGCTCCAATCCTGTCACTTCATCTCCATATTGTTTCATACTATGGAACATTGCTCTTCTCCAGGCAGAGAACTGACCACCTCAAAACTTTAAGGGTGCTGACGGATTACATCGTCTTCAGTATCTTCCTGCTTTCAATCAACTTTTCGTACTCGACTGAAGAAGCCTTACTATGAAGCGAACGTTTCGAAATAAAGATACATAACTGGTTTTGTATTTTTGGCCCCCCAAAATATGAGTCTTACCTAACAACCGTTCGGTATTTTTAACACCATTTTAAATGCTCATCTGTCAGACACTGCAACACAAGGATATCTTTGTACAGACGTACAATCAACTTTCGAAACAACCTCTACTAGTGAGAACGGCTGGAATTTGAGAGGGACCCTGACCTCCCAACAGCTTGAGTTATTATACCCCCTTCTAGTGACTACGTTTCACCTCTTGGCGCTATATAAGGCTCCCCTCCCTGTCACTTCAATCTCCATATTGTTTCATACTATGGAACAATGCGCTTCTCCAGACGAGAGACTGACCACCTCAAAATTTTAAGGGTGAAGACTGATTACATCGTCTTCAAGTATCATCCTGCTTCTATCACTTTTCTGTACACGACTGAAGAAGCCTACTGTGTAGGGCGGAAACGTTTTCTAAATAAAGATACATAACTGGTGCATATGTGTCTTACTAACAACCTTCGGTATTTTATAACCATTTTAATGTTCAATCTGTCAACCTGCAACACCAAAGGTATCTTGGTACAGACCTACAATCAACTTCGACAACCTCGGCTAGTGAGAAACGGCTGGATTTGAGAGGGACCTGACCTCCCAACATCTGAGTTCTACCCCTTCTAGTGACCTACGTCTCCACCATCTTGCGCTATATAAGGCTCCCTCCTGTCACTTTCAAATCTCCATAATGTTTTCATACAATGGAACAATGCTCTTCTCCAGGCAGAGGGACTAGACCACCTCAAAACTTTACGGTGATGGACGATTACAATCGTCTTCAGTATCTTCTGCTTCTATCAACTTTTCTGTACTCGTCTGAAGAAGCCTACTGTCTAGGCGTAACGTTTCGAAATAAAGATACGTAACTGTTGCATATATGTCTTACCTAACAAGCCTTCCATATTTTATACATTGTAATTGCAATCCTGTCAGACACTGCAACACAAGTAACTTGGTAAACAGACCAACAACAACTTCGACAACATCTGCTAGTGAGAACACTAGATTTGAGAGGGACTGAACCTCACAACATCTGAGTTTCGTACCCCTTCTAGTGAACTACTCGCACCTCTTGGCGCTATATAAGGCTCCATCCTGTCACTTCATCTCCATATTTTTCATACTAAGGAACAATGCTCTTGCTCCAGACTGCGGACTGACCACCTCAAACTTTAAGGTGATGGACCTGATTACATCGTCTTCAAGTATCTTATGTTTCTATCAACTTTTCTGTACTCGACTGAAGAACCTAATGTGTAGGCGAACGTTTTCGAAATAAAGAAACTAACTTTTCATATGTTCGTACTAAAAAACCTGTCGGTATTTTATACCATTTTAATGTTCAATGTGTCAGACACTGCAACACAAGGGTATTTGGTACAGACCTACAAATCAACTTCGACAACCTATACTAGTGAGAACGGCTGGATTTGAGAGGGACCTGACCTCCCAACATCTGAGTTAGTACCCCTTCTAGTGACATACGTATTCACTCTTTTGGCGCAATATAAGGCTCCCTTCCTGTCACTTCATCTAACATATGGTTCATCTAAGGAACAATGCTCTTTCTCCAACGAGGGACTGACCACCTCAAAACTTAAGGGCTTCTCCAACTGAGGGACTGTCCACCTCAAAACTTCTAGGGGATGGATGAATACATCGTCTGCTTCCTATCAAATTTTCTGTACTCGACTGAAGAAGCTACTGTGTAGGCGAAACGTTTCGAATAAAGAATCCTACTGTTGCATATGAGTCCTACCTAACAACCTTCGTATTTATATCCATTTTAATGTCAATCAGTCCAACCACTGCAACACAAGGGTATCTTGTACAGACCTACAATAAACTTCGACACCCACTACTAGTGAGAACGGCTGTATTTTAGAGGGACCTGACCTTCCCAACATCTGAGTTTCTTACCCCTCTATGTGACCTACGTCACCACCTCTTGGCGCTATATAAGGCTCCATCCTGTCACTACATCACCATATTGTTTCATACTATGGAACATAATGCTCTTCTACCAGACTTGAGGACTGACCCCCTCAAACTTTAAGGGTGATTGGACTGGAAAAAAATTTATTTTTTTTTTTTTTTTACATCGTCTTCAAGTATCTCTACTTCCATCAACTATTTCTATCCTCTATTGAAGAAGCCTACTGTGTAGGCGAGGAACGTTTCAAATAAAGATCCTAACTGTTGACATATGTGTCTTACCTAAAAACCTCGGAAATTTTATAACCAGTTTAATGTTCAATGTGTTCCAGACACTGCAACACAAGGGTATCGTGGTACGACCTGCAATCAACTTCGACAACCTATACAGTGAAACTGCATAGGATTGAGAGGGACCTGACCTCACCAACATCTGAGTTCTTACCCCTTCTAGTGACCTACGTTTCACCTCTTGGCGCATATAAGGCTCCCTCCTGTCACTTCATCTCCATATTGTTCATACATGAACAATGGCACTTCTCCAGACTGAGGACAGACCACACCTCAAAACTTTAAGGGTGATGGACGGATTACATCGTCCTTCATGTATCTTCTGCTTCTATCAATTTTTCTGTACTCGACTGAAGAAAGCCTACTGTGTAGGCGAAACGTTTCTAAATAAAGATACCTAACTGTTGCAATGTGTCTTCCTAAACAACCTTAGTATTTTTATACCATTTTTAAAATGTTCAATCTGTCAGGACACTGCACACAAGGGTCTCTTGTACAGACCTTACAACACCTATTCGACAACCTCTTCTAGTGAGAACGGCTGATTGAAGAGGGACCTTACCTTGCCAACATCTGAGATTCTTACCCCTTCTATGACCTACGTCCACACCTCTTGGTGCTTATAATAAGGCTCTATCCTGTCACTTCATCTCCATATTGTTTCATACTATGGAACAATGCTCTTATCTCCAGGCAGAGGGAACTGAACCACCTCAAAACTTACGGGTGATGGACTGATTACATCGTCTTCAAGTATCTTCTGCTTCTATCAACTTTTCTGTACTCGACTGAAGAAGCCTACTGTGAAGGCGAAACGTTTTGAAATAAAGATACCTAACTGTTTGCATATGTGTCCTTAAACCTAACAACCTTTCGGTATTTTACACCATTTTAATGCTCAGTCTGTCAGACACTGCAACACAAGGGTATCTTGGTACAGACCTACAATCAACTTCGACAACCTCTACTAGAGAGAACGCTGGATTTGAGAGGGACCTGACCTCCCAACATCTAATTCTTACCCCTTCTAGTGACCTACGTCTCCCCTCTTTGGGGCTATATAAGGCTCCATCCTTTCACTTCATCTCCAATATTGTTTTCATACTCGGAACAATGCTCTTCTCCAGACTGAGGGACTGACCACCTCAAAACTTTATGGTGAAGATGAATACACGTCTGCTTCTTAGCAAATTTTCTGTACTCGACTGAAGAAGCCTACCTGTGTAGGCGAAACGTTTCTGAAATAAAGATACCTCCTGTTGCATATGTGTCTTAATAACAACCTGTCCGTATTTTATACCAATTTAAATGTTCATCTGTCAAGACACTGCAACAAAAGGGTACTTGGTACAGACCTACAATTAAACTTCGACAACCTCTACTAGTGAGAACGGCTGGATTTTAGAGGGACCGTGACCTCCCAACATCTGAGTTCTTAACCCCTTCTAGTGGACCTACGTCTCACCTCTGGCGCTTATATAAGCCCATCCTGTCACTTCATCTCCATATTGTATCATACCTATGAACAATGCTCATTCTCCAGACTGGAGGACCTGACCACCTAAAAACTTTAAGGGTGAGACTGATTACATCGTCTCAAGCATCTTCTACTTCTATCAACTTTTCTATTCTCCAGACCGAAGAAGCCTACTGTGTAGGCGAAACGTTTCGAAATAAAGATACCTAACGATGCATAAGTGACTTACCTAAAAACCTGGTCGGTATTTTATACCATTTTAATTCAATGTTCCGACACTGCAACACAAGGGTATCTTGGAAACAGTCCTGCAATCACCTACGACAACCTATACTAGTGAAACCGACACTGGCTGGATTTGAGAGGGGACTACCTCCCAACATCTTAGTTCTACCCCTTCTAGTGACCTAACTTTTTCACCCTCTTGCGCTATATAAGGCTCCCTCCTGTCACTACATCCTCCCATATTGTTTTTCATACTATGGACCAATCCTCTTCTCCAGACTGAGACTGAACCACCTCAAAACTTTAAGGGTGATGGATGAATACAATCGCTGGCTTCTAACAAGTTTTTCTAGTAACTCGACTGAAGAAGCCTACTGTGTAGGCGAAACGTTTCGAAATAAAGATACCTTACTGGTTGCATATGTGTCCTTACCTAACAACCTGTCGGTATTTTATAGCCATTTAATGTTTCAATCTGTCAGACACTGCAACACAAGGGTATCTTGGTACAGACCTACAATCAACTTCGACAACCTCCTACTAGTGAGAACGCTGGATTTGAGAGGGACCTACCTCCAACAATCTGAGTTCTTACCCCGTTCTAGTGACCTACGTCTCACCACTTGGCGCTATATAAGGCTTCCATCCAGTCCACTTCATCTCCATTATTGTTTCATACTATGGAACAATGGCTCTTCTCCAGGACGGAGGGACTGACCACCTTCAAAACTTTAAGGTATGGACTGAATACATCTCTCAAGTATCTTCTACTCTATCAACTTTTCTATACTCGACTGAAGAATCCTACTGTGTAGCGAAACCGTTTCGAATAAAATACACTAACTGTTGCATAGTGTCTTAACCTAAAACCTGTCGGTATTTCTATCCATTTTAATGTGAATGTGTCAACACTGCAACACAAGAGGTTATCTTGGTACAGACCTACAATCAACTTCGACAACCTCTTCTAGTGAGAACGGCTGGATTTGAGAGGGACTTGACCTTCCAACATCTGAGTTCTTACCCCTTCTAGTGACCTACGTCTCCACCTCTTGCTCTATACGGCTCCATCCTGGTCACTTCATCTCAGAATGTTTCAGACTATGGAACAATGCTCTTCTCCAGGCAGAGGGACTGACCACCTCAAAACTTTAAGTGATGATGATTCTACATCGTCTTCAAGTAACTTCTGCTTCTATCAACTTTTTTCACTGTACTCGACTGAAGTACCTATGTCAAGGCTAAACGTTTTCGAAATAAAGATACCTAACCGGGTTGCATATGTGTCCTTAACCTAACAACCTTCGGGTATTTACACCATTTTAATGCTCAATCGTCAAGACACTGGCAACACAAGGGTATCTTGGTACAAGACCTACAATCAACTTCGACAACCTCTACTAGTGAGAACGGCTGGATTTGAAGGGACCTGACCTCCCACATCTTAATTCTTACCCCTTCTAGTGACCTACGTCTCACCTCTTGCGCTATTTAAGGCTCCATTCCGTCACTTCATCTCCATATTGTTTTCATACTATGGAAACAATGCTCTTCACCAGACTGATGGACTGACAACCTCAAACTTTAAGGGTGATGGAGGTGAATAAAATCGGTCTGCTCTATCAAAGTTTCTGTACTCGAACTGAAGAAGCCCTACTGTGTAGGCGAACATTTCGAGAAATAAAAAGATACCTTACTGTTCATAGTGTCTTACCTAACAACCTGTCGGTATTTTATACCATTTAAATGTTCAATCTGCATCACGCAACAAAAGGGTATCTTGTGTACGACCTACAATCAACTTCGAACAACCCTCAACTAGTGAAACGGCTGGATTTGAGAGGAACCTGACCTCCCAACATCTAGTTCTTACCCCTTCTAGTGGACCTACGTCTAACGCTACTTGGCCTATATATTGCTCCATCCTGTCACTTCATCCCATATTGTTTTCATAGTAAGGAACAATGCTCTTCTCCAAACGAGGACTGACCACCTCAAAACTTTAAGGTGATTGACTGATTACAACGTCTTGAAGTATCTTCTACTTTTAATCAACTTTTCTATTACTCGACTGATGAGAAGCCTACTATGTAGGCGAAACTTCGGACATAAAGATACCTAACTGTTGCATATATGTCTTACCTAAAAACCTGTCGGTATTTTAAATAAACCATTTTAATGTTCAATGTGTCAGACACTCAACACAAGGGACTTGGTTACAGAACCTACAATCAACTTCGAAACCTATACTGATTGGAACGGCTTTGGATTTGAAGAGGGACTTGACCACCAACATCTAGTTCTTACCATTCTAGTGACCTACGTCTCACTCTCTTGGCGCTATATATGGCTCCATCCTTCACTTCATCTCCAAATTGTTTCATACTATGGAACAATGCTCCTCTCAAGACTGAGCGACGACGCACCTCAAAACTTAAAGGGTGGGATGGACTGATTACATCGTCTTCCAATATCTTCTGCTTTTATCCAACTTTTTTCTGTAACTCGCTGAAGACCTACCTGTGTAGCGAAACGTTTCGAAATAAAGATACCTACTGTTGCATATATGTGACTTCCTAACAACCTTTCGTATTTTACAAACTCATTTTAATGCTCAATCTGTCAGACACTGCAACACAAGGGTATCTTGGTACACCTACAATCAACTTCAACAACCTCTGCTAGTGAGAACGGCTGGATTTGAGAGGGACCTGACCTCACAACATCTGATTCTTACCCCTTCTAGTGGACCTACGGTCTCACCTCTTGGCGCTATAATAAGGCTCCATCCTGTCACTTTCATCCTCCATAATGTTTTCATACTATGGAACAATGCTCTTCTCAAGCAGAGGAAAGTGAACACCTCTAAACTTTTAAGGGTGATGGACTGATTACTTCGTACTTCAAGTATCTCAGCTTCTATCAACTTTTCTGTACTCGACTGAAAAGCCTACTGTGGAAGGCAAAACGTTTCGAAATAAAAAACCAACTGTTGCATATGTGTCCTTACCTAACAACCTTTCGGTATTTTATATCCATTTTAATGTCAAGGTGTCGACACTGGCAACAACAAGGTATCTTGGCCGAAACCTGACAAATCAACTTCGACAAACCCATACTAGTGAAGAACGGCTGGATATGAGAGGGACCTACCTCCCAACAGCTGAGTTTTCCTTACCCCTTCTAGTGACCCTACGTTTCACCTCTTGGCGCATATAAGCTCCCGCCTGTCCACTTTTCATCTCCATATTGTTTCCATACTATGGAACAATCCTCTTCTCCAGACTGAGGGACTGACCACCTCAAAACTTTGAGGGTGATGGAGTGAATACATCGTCTGCTTCTATCAAATTTTCTGTACTCGACTGAAGAAGCCTACTGTGTAGGCGAAACGTTTCGAAATAAAGATACCTTACTGTTGCATATGTGTCTTACCTAACAACCTGTCGGTATTTTATACCATTTTAATGTTCAATCTGTCAGACACTGCAACACAAGGGTATCTTGGTACAGACCTACAATCAACTTCGACAACCTCTACTAGTGAGAACGGCTGATTGGGAGAGGACGATGAACTCCCAACATCTGAGTTCTACCCCTTCAGTGACCTAAACGTCTCACCACATGCGCTATATAAGGGCTCCATGATGTCACTTCATCTCCATATTGTTTTCAAACAATGGAACAAGCTCTTCTCCAGACTGAGTGGACTGACCACCTCAAAACTTAAGGGGATGGACTGATTACATCATCTTTCAAGTATCTGTCTACGGTCTAACAACTTTTCTATACTCGAAAAACTGAAGAAGCCTACTGTGTAGGCGAAACTTTCGAAAATAAAGATTCCTAATGTTGCATATGTGTCTTACCTAAAAATCTGTCGGATTTTATACCATTTTTAATGATGAATGTCAACACTGCAACACAAGGGTATCTTGGGTACAGACCTGCCAATCACTTTACAACCTATACTAGTGAGAACGCTGATTTGAGAGGGACCAGACCTCCCAACATCTGATCTACCCTTCTAGTGACCTACGTCACACCTCTTGCGCTATATAATGCTCCATCCTGTCACTTCTCTCCATATGTTTCATAGTATGGAACAATGCTCTGCTCTCAGACTGAGGGACTGACCACCTCAAAACTTTAAGGTGAATGGACGATTACCTCAAAACTTTAAGGGTGATGGACTGATTACATCGTCTTCAAGTATCTTCTGTTTCTATCAACTTTTCTGTACTCGACTGAAGAAGCCTACTGTGTAGGCGAAACGTTTCGAAATAAAGATACCTAACTGTTGCATATGTGTCTTACCTAAAAACCTGTCGGTATTTTATACCATTTTAATGTTCAATGTGTCAGACACTGCAACACAAGGGTATGTTGGTACAGACCTACAATCAACTTCGGGCAACCTATACTAGTGGGGAAACGGCTGGGTTTGAAGGACCTGACCTCCCAACATCTGAGTTATTACCCCTTCTAGTGACCTACGTTTCACCTTTTGGCGCCATATAAGGCTCATTCCTGTCACTTCATCTCCATATTGTTTCATACTATGGAACAATGCTCTTCTCCAGACTGAGGGACTGACCACCTCAAAACTTTAAGAGTGATGGATGATTACATCGTCTTCAAGTATCTTCTGCTTTATCAACTTTTTGCTCGATGAAAAAGCCCACTGAAACGAAAAAAGTTTCGAAAAAAAAAAACCCAAAATGTTGCTAGTGTCTTACCTAACCCTTTCGGTATTTTTAAACATTTTAATGCTGAATTGTCAGACACTGCAAACAAGGGTATTTGGTACAGACCTACAATCAACTTCGACAACCCTTCTGTGGAACGGCTGGTTTGGGGGACCTGACTCCCAAAATCTTAATTTTTACCCCTTTGTGACCTTGTCTCACCTTTGGCGTATATAAAGGGTCCCCCGTCACTTCATCTCCTATTTTTTCATACTATGAAAATGCTCTTCTCCAGACTGAGGGACTGACCACCTCAAAACTTTAAGGGTGATGGGTGAATAATCGTCGCTTCTTCAAATTTTCTGCTCGACTGAAAAAAGCTACTGTGTAGGCAAACGTTTTTAAATAAAGATACCTTACTGTTGCTATGTGTCTTCCCAACAAAATGTCGTATTTTTTTACCTTTTTTTTGTTTAATCTGTAGAATGCAACACAAGGGGGTTTTTGGTACGACCCACAATCAACTTCGAAACCCCTCTAGTGAGAACGGCTGGATTTGAGAGGGACCCGACCTCCAAATCTGAGTTCTTCCCCTTCTAGTGACCTCGTCTCACCTCTTGGCGCTATATAAGGCCCATCCCGTCATTCATCTCCTTTGTTTCATTTAAAGGGAAAATGCTTTCTCCCGGCGAGGGACTGACCACCTCAAAACTTTAAGGGTGATGGGTGATACATTTTGTTTTTTGCTTCTTCAAATTTTTTGTACTCGGAAAAAGCCCCTTTTAAAGGGGAAACGTTTTTGAAAATAAGATACCTAAATGTTGTATTGTCTTACCTAACAACCTTCGGTTTTTATACCATTTTATTTCAATCTGTCAGACACCAACACAAGGGTATCTTGGTACGACCTACAATCAACTTCGACAACTCTGCTGTTTAGAACGGCTGGGTTTGAGGGGGCTGACCCCCAACATTGGTTCTTACCCCTCTAGTGACCTACGTCTCACCCCTTTGGGGCTATATAAGGCTCCATCCCGTCCTTTTCCCCTAGTTTCTAATGGGAAAAATGCTCTTCTCCCGCGAGGGAATGACACCTCAAAACTTTAAGGGTGATGGGCTGATTAATCGTCTTAAGTTCTTTGTTTTATCCTTTCTTTTTCGACTGGGAAAAACCTATGGTTAGGCGAAACGTTTCGAAATAAAGATACCTAACGTTGATTTGTCTTACCTAAAAACCCGTCGGTATTTTTTACCATTTTAAGTTCAATGTGTAACCGCAACACAAAGGGGATCTTGGTACGACCTACAATCAACTTCGACAACATTCTAGGAGAACGGGTGGATTTGAGGGGACCTGACCCCCAAAATTGAGTTTTACCCCTTCTATGACCCACGTTTCACTTTTTGGGGCCATATAAGGCTCCCTCCCGTACTTCTCTCCTATTGTTTCATACTTGGGAAAAATGCTCTTTCCCGATGAGGGACTGACCACCCTCAAAACTTTTGGGGATAGGTTACTCGTCTTTAAGTATTTCTGTTTTTATCAATTTTTTGTACTCGTGAAGAAGCCTACTGTGAAGGCGAAACGTTTCGAAATAAAGTACCTAAAATGTTGCTATGTGTCTTTTCCTAAAACCTTCGGATTTTAAATTTTTTAAAGTCAATTTTTCAGACACTGCAACACAAGGGTATCTTGTACAGCTAAATCAACTTCCAACTTTAGTGAGAACGGCTGGTTTAACCCCCCCCCCCCCCCCCCCCCCCCCCCCCCCCCCCCCCCCCCCCCCCCCCCCCCCCCCATTTAGGCCTGCCTTTTCCCCAGAGGGATACCCCTCAAAACTTTTGGGTTGGGAAACGATTCATCGTCTTCAAGTATCTTCTGCTTTTATTTTCCTTTTTCTGTACTCGACGAAGAAGCTATGTAAAGGGGAAACGTTTGAAATAAAGATACCCAAATGTTGCATATGTGTCTTCCTAACAACCCGGGATTTTACACCATTTTAATGCTCAAAAATGTCAGACACTGCAAACAAGGGTACTTTGGGACAGCCTACAATCAAATTCGAAAACCCCTCTAGTGGGGGAACGGCTGGTTTTTAGAGGGGCCCGACCCCCAACATCTGAGTTTTACCCCCTTTAGTGACCTACGTCTCCCTCTTGGCGCATATAAAGGGCCCCCCCTGTCACTTTTATTCCAATTGTTCAATACTATGGAAAAATGTCTTCTCCAGCGAGGGACTGACCACCTCAAATTTAAGGGTGAGGGTGAATACATCGTCTGTTTTTTCAAATTTTCTTTCTCGACTGAAGAAGCCTACTGTTTAGGCGAAACGTTCGAAAAAAGATACCTTACTGTTGCTTGGTTTACCTAACAACCTTTTGGGGTTTTTTTAAACCTTTTAATGTTTAAATGCAGACACTGCAAAACAAGGGTATCTTGGTACAGACCTACAATCAAAATTCGACAACCCCTATTTGAGAAAAGGCTGGATTTTTAGAGGGACCGACCTCCCAAACTGAGTTCTTCCCTTCTAGTGACCCACGTTCCCTCTTTGGGGCTTTTAAGGCTCCATCCCGTCAATTATTCCATATTGTTTCATACTATGGGGAAAATTTCTCTTCTCCAGCTGGGGATGACCACCTCAAAACTTTAAGGGTGATGGTGATTTCATCTCTTGCTTTTCTATCAATTTTTTTACTCGCGAAGAAAACCTACGTGTAGGGGAAAAAGTTTCGAAAATAAAGATCCTAAAATGTTGCATAGTGTTTTTCCCAAAAACTTCGGTATTTTTTTCCTTTTTTTGTTTTAAATTTTCAGACACTGCAAACAAGGGTATCTTGGGACAGCCCCCCAAAACAACTTCACAAAAAATTTCTGGAGAAGGGGGGGGATTTGAGAGGGCCTGACCTCCCCAAAATCTGAGTTCTTACCCCTTTGTGCTCCCCTTTCACCTCTTTGGGGCATATAAGGCTCCCTCTGTCACTTCATCTCCTATTTTTTCATACTAAGGAACAATGCTTTCCCGCGAGAATGACACCCCAAAACTTTAAGGGTGTGGACGAAATTACATTCTTCAATATTTCGCTTTTACAATTTTCTGTACTCGACGAAAAAGGCCCAATGTGAGGCGAAAAAGTTTTTTAAAAAAAGATACCTAAAAGTTGCATAGGTCTTACCCAACAAAACCCTTTTGGTATTTTAACCATTTTAAAGTTTAATCTGAGGGGAACTTTCAAAACAAGGGTTCTTGGGACGACCTACAATCAAATTCGACAACCCCTTCTTTGTGAGAAAGCTGGATTTGAGGGGACTTTACCTTCCAACATCTGGGTTTTTACCCCTCTAGTGACCTCGTTCACCTCTTGGGGCTATATAAGGCTCCCCCCTGTACTTCATCCCATTTTTCTACTATGGAAAATGTCTGAGGGACTGACCACCTCAAAACTTTAAGGGTGATCTACTGATTACATCGTCATCAAGTATCTTCTGTTTCTATCAACTTTTCTGTACTCGACTGAAGAAGCCTACTGTGTAGGCGAAACGTTTCGAAATAAAGATACCTAACTGTTGCATATGTGTCTTACCTAAAAACCTGTCGGTATTTTATACCATTTTAATGTTCAATGTGTCAGACACTGCAACACAAGGGTATCTTGGTACAGACCTACAATCAACTTCGACAACCTATACTAGTGAGAACGGCTGGATTTGAGAGGGACCTGACCTCCCAACATCTGAGTTATTACCCCTTCTAGTGACCTACGTTTCACCTTTTGGCGCCATATAAGGCTCCCTCCTGTCACTTCATCTCCATATTGTTTCATACTATGGAACAATGCTCTTCTCCAGACTGAGGGACTGACCACCTCAAAACTTTAAGGGTGATGGACTGATTACATCGTCTTCAAGTATCTTCTGCTTCTATCAACTTTTCTGTACTCGACTGAAGAAGCCTACTGTGAAGGCGAAACGTTTCGAAATAAAGATACCTAACTGTTGCATATGTGTCTTACCTAACAACCTTTCGGTATTTTACACCATTTTAATGCTCAATCTGTCAGACACTGCAACACAAGGGTATCTTGGTACAGTTCTACAATCAACTTCGACAAACTCTGCTAGTGAGAACGGCTGGATTTGAGAGGGACCTGACCTCACAACATCTGAGTTCTTACCCCTTCTAGTGACCTACGTCTCACCTCTTGGCGCTATATAAGGCTCTATCCTGTCACTTCATCTCCATATTGTTTCATACTATGGAACAATGCTCTTCTCCAGGCAGAGGGACTGACCACCTCAAAACTTTAAGGGTGATGGACTGATTACATCGTCTTCAAGTATCTTCTGCTTCTATCAACTTTTCTGTACTCGACTGAAGAAGCCTACTGTCAAGGCGAAACGTTTCGAAATAAAGATACCTAATGTTGCATATGTGTTTTTACCAAAAACCCTTTTGGTTTTTTACACCATTTTAATGCTCAATTGTCGACCTGCAAACAAGGGGTTTTTTGGTACAGACTACAATCACTTCGAAAACTCTACTAGGGAACGGCTGGTTTGGAGGGACCCGACCCCC
>NW_026503222.1:0-18255 GCF_026875155.1 Cherax quadricarinatus
TAAAAAAAAACATAAGGTGAGTCAAGCTTTCTAAATATAGTTCAAGTAATCTTTAAAACCACTACTAAGATGTAATTCTTTTCACATAATATATAACAGTGCATGACCTTCACACTTCGATAAATACTGGATGTCTTCCTACCACACTCATACCTCTTTTTTAAATATATAGATTTCGCTTTCACACAGTGCACCCACATTGTCATTTCATACACACATACCAATAATTTTGTTCTTATATTAATTTCCATCACACTACGACATCTGTCGTCCTTTTTCAATTGCATAATTAAAAATTTTAAACTGAAGAACTTGTATCGTTCACAACACAAAACCCCGCTCATCATACAGTCAAAGGCACTTATGTCTCAGACTAATTCATTCTTTCCACCTAAACCCTTTCACACTGGTCCTCATCGGGAAGCCAGCCCGCCGCGACCCCTTACATTGCACGTAAATCCCATAAATCCCTCAACCTAAAACTCCGATAGCCCTCAGTAAAAGCAGCTCTCAACTCCCTCCATAAATTTCCCTTTTTCGAAAACTTAGTTCTTTTAAAATGTCGCAGCTAACCCCCTTTATCCTTTCATCCACGCCCACCTCCCCAAGGGCCCATGATGAATAAATAAAATCCGTGACCAAATACGCCACTTCATTCTCCATCTTACTCGCCCCACTTATATCCAAACTTAAAGCCCGCAACACCTGCAATCCTCCCCCACCCACTAACCTAAACATCTTTCCTAACCAGACCCGCACAACTTCTATACATCACAAAAAATATACTGCATGAAAAAAATTGTCTCCATGCTTCCACACGCTCTAAAATTCCCCTCCCTCCCTTATCCTCCTTTTGAATAGAACAACCCCAGACGGTAAAATCCCATGTAAAAATCAAAACATTACCTCCCGAACACCCGGTTTTCATGTAATTGTTTTAGATGTGTCCACATTTGCTCCACACATACTTAGGGTGTGCCCCTTCAACGGGCAGCCACCACTGACCTACCTTCCACTCCTTCGAGGACCCGCAATTTAACACCAACGGTGTCCCTCATGTCTTTAAAAACCTCAACATGGCCTCACCAACTATTAAATTCCTACCCCCCCACCACCGTGCATTCCTTATGTACTCTCACAAGTCCACCCCCCCTCCCGCCCCCCTCCCTTATAAACTTGTTTTAGGTAAAACGCTCATCATTCTTTTTTCCAGAGGTATAAGCCCCAGCCCTCCCTGACTGACCGGAAGTGTTAACACCCCTCTACTTAACCATTCGCAGCCCGATCCCCATATAAACCAAAAAAACCCTTTTTGTAAACATTTTACTCACGTCGCATCAGTGGGTACATGACAACCACATGCCATAACTTGCTGTACAATAGCACGTTCATTACTATTACTCTTTGATGCAGCGTTAGTTGTGCCACCCTCAAACCACCCAGTCTTTCAATACTCCATCCACTATTTGCACCAAAATTCACCTCTTGAGCCACCCATGTATCTCTCACATAAACAATCGCACTTTACAATAGTTGATCCATCACATTCCACCCACCCCCTACCACCTCATCCCCTTTGGTACTATCCCTTGGGTCCAGAAATTTTGTCTTCTCAATATAATTTTCATCCCTGAAGCCTCCAAAAAACCATCCACCACCTTACCCACCTAAGCAAGTCCCTATTCCTTTCCACCAAAACAGTCGTGTCATCCACAAACCTACGATACCAGCTCCCCTCCCCCCGTTCATTCCCCTCCCCACCCCCGCAAACACACCTCCGAATGGCCCCTAAAAAGGATCCTGTATACACGCAAACAATATTTGCGATAGTGGGCAACCTTGGTGCAGTTCCCGTCGCAATCTGTATTTTAACTCCTAGCCTCCCATTAACTTGGCTCTCATCGACCCCCCTGATACAATAATTTTGCCAAAGAAATTATTTCTTCCCCAAAACCTTGCTAACGCATGAAAACCCCCATAACACTTCCCTTTCCACACTATCATAAGGCAACCCTTTCCAAACTAACGCCAAATCACCCCATCACCCAACTTCCCCTGTTTCTCTATAAATTCTCAAATCATGCCATGCCCTTCATTAATTGACCTTCCTGGCACCCCATATTGCCCACTATCAATTACCTTGCCTATCACCCTCTTGATTCTGTTCCCTAATATTCTCACGAACAAGTTATAATCTCTACACATAAGAGAAGGAGCCCGATAATCCATTACAGTTGACTGCTCCCCTTTCGGTACCAACACCACAACGGCCATCCGTTGCTGCTCTCCCATTACCACAGCCACCTTAAGCATGTTAAACAACCTTAATAAAAAGCCCATCAGAACTCCCCAATTCTTTACGTAAAAATCATTTGGCAGCCCATCTATACCCGGCGCTTTTCCCAAGCTCACCCCTGACAACGCCTGCCAAATCTCACACTCCGTAATCGGCCCACCTAATGCCTCCCGATCTTGACCATCAAGCTCACACTGCACATACCTTCCCATTTCCCCCAATGCCACTTCACAGATGCCCATGCTTTGCATATGTGACTTAAACCAAGCATCTAAATATCCACTCATACACTCCGTCATTACCAATGCTTGACCTGCTCTATACCCCTTTCCCTCCCTACATGTACGTTTAACCCCATCATCTCCGTCGTCACTCTCCTCTTTCTCGGCAACCTTAACACGCAAGCTGACGGCCGATCCCCCATAGCACTTCTTCCCAAACCTCCCATAATTCGCGCACCATCAAAAAGCTCATTTTGCAATACCCTAACACTCTCCTTTAAACCCATGTCCTGCACTGGATAGCTTGCTCCTCCTCGTGCATAGCAGTCACGCAGCTGCCCTTCAAGATATCTCTGAAACCCATACTTTGGCTGATTATATTCCCTCCCACGACAAATATAATATTCTCTGATGCGAATTTTAGCCACCAAATCCCACCAACTTACCAGAGCATCATCCCCCGGCTCCTCATCCACCAACCGTTCCCACAATTGCACAAAAGACTGACGACATTCCTCACCCTGCAACAGATTCACATTTAACTTCCAATAACCTTGTCCCCATCTAGGCAATCCCTCCCATTTCTAGGTCCACCAGTACTCACGTGTGATCCGAGAAAACCGCGTCCACCACACGCACTCTGCTCACTATTACTGTTCGAGGCACGTACAAGCAATTGAGCCTAGCCGCATATACACATCTAACAAAAGTATGTTCTAAAACCCTACCCCCCAACGCCCATTAACCCCACCCCTTTTTAATAATTCCCCCAAAATCCCCGAATAATACCTGCCCCTCTAGGTTCCACGTCCTTACGCCTTATCACACAATTCCAATCACCACCAATACAGCTACACCAAGCAAAGCACGCAAATAATATTACTAGGACATCCTTCACAAATTTTTTTTAAAATACGCACATCTCCCTCTCCCGGGACCAATACACACACACACACACCAAACTCATCTGTACCCTACCCCACCACCCATCCACACGAATCACCCTCCCCTCCCCACCCTTCACAATGCCTCACTATGAACGGACTAGTTTCCCTTTCCAGGATGGCAACTCCTCCTTTCAACCTTATCGCATGCTCCACATACACTATACCCATTCACCTTCAACTCATAGCCTGGTCTGTAGTTGTGTCCCTGCACGACATCAACAGTATTATGCATCAAATATTCACTAAACCATACACACTTTCTCTCTGATCGCAATCCATGGATTTAAATTAGATAAGTTTAGATTTAGAAAGAACATAGGAAAGTTTTGGGTTTTGGAATAGGGAGTTGATAGTGGAACGTCCTATCTAGTTGGGTTATTGAGGCTAGGACTTTGGGTAGTTTAAAATTTTAGGTTCAGAGCAAATAAAAGAAGATTCAGTAACCAGCTAAGGACTCCTAACATCAAAGGTGAAACCAGTAATAACACAAAAAGGAAAACTTGGGGTACGCCAGCCAGGACACAACCCTCATCACCCCCCGGCACCACCACAACACACAACAGACAACAACAAACATGGCTGCCGCCACAGTCCAAGATAACTCCTTCCCAGGATTTGATGTCAAGAAGATCACCGACCCAGAAATAGCTAAACTCCTTAAAGATTCAGAACCCAAACGATCACCAAACTAACTCAAGAAATGCAGGAACAAAAAAGCTAGCAATGCAGATTATCTCAGCAAGATCACTGCTCTAGAACATAAACTAGACACTCTGGAACAACAAAGCAACACCCACACCCAGTCCCTAGACACCATCAACACTCTAAAAAACCAAGTCAACCTCCTTACTACCAGCATTATAGAGGAAAGATCAAGAGTGGACCAACAACTTGCCAATGTCATAACCAACTTCCAAGACCATTATGACCAACAGCAGCTATCTGACACTGTTGTAGTTAACAGCAAACATCTCCCACCCACAGTCACCCAAGAAACCTGTATGGAGACCACCCTACAGCATATCAAGGACCACCTTCGCCTTAACATACGTAGTGATGACCTAAAGGATTGCAAACTGATGGGCTACCAAGCAGGTAAAAAAAACAGTGCTGTTAAAATTCCAAACTAGCCTACAAAGAAACAACCTACTAAAAACATCTATTTCTTTGAAAACTGATGTTTACGTCAATGATGCCTTACAAAAACAAGACAAAACCTTCTTTATCGGCTAAGAATTTTTTTTTTTTATTTTTTATCTAAAACTCAGGTACAAAATATATGGGTACATAATCAATAGTAACAATATACAGGGAGTTTTAAACAATAAACTCTTTTGGGCTACACAAATAACGAAGAAGCACTATATAAAAAACATCAGAACTTGCTGCTGCACTCAAACCAGCACTGCTATATGTACTGTGCTTCATTGGGGAAGATGGGCTTATAAAAAACATAGAGTCCACCTTTGTAAGCTTACACTCCCCCCCCCCTTGAAACCCACTTTCACCTAGATACTCATTGACAAATTTCTTATACATTTATAAGAGCATATAAGGACTTCAAAAAGCAAAAATATAAAACACAATCCAGCCAACTAAACGTGCTGACTATAATACAAGGAAGTCTGACATGATGGCACACATCCACCTTTGGAAACACAATCCACACCCTAACCTCATATACCCTATGGTAAAATCAATATCGTGCACAGTGGGGATTTAAACACTACTGCTGACACTTCAACCCCCACCCCATGCCTAGTAACTGTGTCTGCGTCACACTCATAACCACCATCAGTCATTTATGGTAATTGTTTTGTGTTGATATTTATTTAAGAGGACATTACAAATACATTAAAATAAAGAAAAACGAACCTCTTATCGACTCGGCCAGAGAAAAAAATTTTTTTCCATTTTCTAAACACACACTGCTGGTTTATCTTTGTGCTGACACAAATCTCCCTCTCACCTATGCTTTTATCTCTTTACTCCAATGCTAAATACCAAAATTATACATTTCATCAATCAAAAATAATTACAATAAAACATAAAAATATCAATTATACTTATCATCCGACTAAAAAGGTGTACGTTGTTATTACCTGGATTCCTTGAAATTTACATAAGAATTAAATACATATATTGACAATCCTCACAATCCTTCCCCTCTTCTAAATAACAGTGTACATACATTCAATGACATATCGTTATGATCCAATCATAATTAAATTACACTTCCCCTTTTCCCCAGTGCAAGATAAATGCCACTTGTACTAGACGTTACAACACCTTACATTTGTTCACTTAAACTTATAAAATAAGAACTAACATAAATAAAACTTTATAACAAATGTAGATAGTAATACTTGACAAAGTGAAGGTTACCAACTAATATGGTAACAGTACACTAGATATTGAAGCTCATACTCTAATACATATTCCCATATTTATGTATTATCATGCTCAACAAGATATATATATATTTATTAACAATGTTCCAGAGCAATATCAGACTTACTCTGTCACGGCACTAAGTTACATAATATAACTTATGGCTCCTAATAAAACATGTACCGGGCAGTACTACCTCAATCATTAAAACACCATCCTGGCACAAGACACTCAGAAAGCCACCCCCTGCCATCCCCTGACCCCATGCTATCTGTAATAAAAACACAAACTCACGTTCCCTTTTCATGCTCAAGTCCGTACCTTATGTCTAAAGTCATGAAACCCCTGTCTCTTAACCAAATGTCACCAGTTCACCCCCCCTACCCCCCCTCATTCCAAAAGCCCTTTACCCCCTATATTCCACTCCACACACTTTTTTTCCCCCTTCATCCCCCATAAACTAAAACTAAACCAAAAAATGCGAGTTTGGGGAAAAAGAAACAACCCCAATCAGCTCAAAAACTACACCCCAACCCTAACTTACCCCTCCCGTCAGTTACGAAACCCGGGGAAAACTATTTCCCCCACACCCCCCCATTAGTAGCCTATTTCTGAAAATTGTTTTATACACACTCCCCACAAGCGCCCGCACCTACAATCACCCCCACCCCCGCATGCACCAGACACATAAAAAAATTCCCACTACAACATATGCCCCCCGAATGTTTTGGAAAAACCCCCCACACAAAATGCAAACCCCTCAAGTCAAAATGTTTCTTCCCCCTCCCCCCTTTTATACCCGGGACCTCGCTAACCATGTCCTTAAACCCCCAAGTTTTCAAAAAATTTGCAGTGAAAACCCGTCTCCTTCCCACAATGCAAACAAGTGCCCGCACTCAAAACCCCTTTATATAGCGCTGACCTTGTAGTAGAACCCCCAAAAAAAAATCTAAAAATCATTCCAAACCCTTGGGCTTTAATTTTTTTGAAAGTTTTCCCCAAATGCCCCCCAATCATCACGTGTATGTTGTACCCTGTATCCTTTACCCTAAAATCCTTCCTCCCAAAAGCCTACTTTTACTTTTTTTTTTGATAATGAAATCCCAAAATTAGCACCTTCTTTACACCCCGTAGCTTTCCCCTTCACCATTTTATCAAACCTCCATGACCGCTCAAACTTTACCCTCCCCTCCCCCCTCAATTACCGCGGCTTAAATACACTGCCATCACTCATTTGCCCAAAAAGGTAAAGCCCCAGCCCCCCCTGTGCACCCCCATCTTCCCCACCTCTTCTGTAGCCATGGCTTCCTTCCCCCCCAACATACCTCAAACCCCCCCTTCCAGTTCCTGATATCACTGACTCAGGGGATATATTCTGCACTCCCCACACTTTGTGTCAAAGTGTGTTGATACCCAACCCTTGCTGCAACGTTCATCCCACCCCTCCCCACCCACCCAAGCTTACTCACAATTCTTGGAATTTATTCTCTGCGCCTCTCAGCGTCCGCCATGTACAAACCCCACATATTTAAATTCTATAAACTACTTTCCCCACCCATAATTTCCCCCCAACCCTCCCCACCTGTCCTATTCTAATAACTTTGACTTTGCTCCAAAAACCTCACCCCCAAAGCAACCCACCAAAAAATCTCTTTTACGCCCCACACCCCCCAAATCCTTTTTCCCCTCCCCCAAAAAACTGGGGTGTCATCCACATTCCCACAATCCCAATCTCCCGGCCCCTCCTCCCCTGTTCCCACACTCCTTCTCATAACCCTTTTAAAAAAGGGTACGCTGCATGCAAAGGGTTTGAGACAAGGGGAATTCGCAACCCTTCCACAACTGCAGTAAACCCAAATTCCCAATTCCCCTGTACCCTGCCCCTCGCGGCGTTACGTGGGTTCCCCCAGCACAAAATTATCCCCAAAAAACCCGTTTTTGAAAAAATATCCAAACATGTTGTTACACGTCATAATCCGGGTTTCCCAATAAAATCCCTAAGTCCCCAAAAAAATCCCAAATTCTTCCCTCCCCCTCACGTACTTCGTCCGGAAATTTTCCCACTGTCCTCTATGTAGGAATCAGTGAGCCCTTTTTTTTAATGTTTAAAAAAACCTTCAAAAAAAATTTATAATCGAACATGGGGGAGATCGCCTAAAACCCCCAAGGTCTTCCCTTCCCCCTTATAGCCGAAAAACTTACCCTGTGCCTAGCGTTTCCCCCCAACATCCTTTCCTTCAAACAGTTAAAAACAAGACCAGACTTTCCTTCAAAAACCCCCAAATGTTAATTTAAGAAATCTTTAGGAATTCCCATCAATCCCGGGTGCTTTTCCTTACTAAGCCCATTCCACCTCCTCCACCTCCTCCCATGATCTGCCTTTTACCGTTTCCCTCCTCCCCAAAAAATCCCCGTTTTCCTTACCCTAGAATTCCCTCCCTTCTCCTCCTCCCCCTGCTTAAATTCCCAAAAACCATTCAGCAAATTACTATTCCATCGGTGGTTAAGTACCTGCCCCCCCCTATACCCTCCACCCTTACACACCTCTAATCCAAGATCGGGGGTCATCTGTTGCCTATTTTTAAAATTTCCCCTCAAAACACATCCGCGGTTTGCACCCCATAAAAACCTCTCTAACCTTTCCCCTACCAATCGCATAAAAAACGAGAATTTTGTTATCAACCCAATTTTCCCCCTTAAAAACCTCTATTTCCCTGTTACCCTCCCCCCCTTCATAACAATCTTTGAGTGCCCCTTAAAAATATTTCTGTAAACCAAAGCTCCATCTCCCCCAAATCCCACCCTCTATGCTAAAAATCTTTTCTTAATCTGCAATTTGCAGCTTCTCCCCCCATTCCAAAAAATTTCCTCTTTGTTGTAAACCCTCCCAGATTTTGCCCCACCATTCCAAAAAAACAACCCTCCCCCCCCCCAAAAGACCCTAAATTAAAATTTTTCCCAATAACCCACATCCCTTACGAACCATCACTTCCCATGCACTCTCCCAAAAAACAGCACGATGGCCCAAAAAACCAAATCTTCGTCTTTACCGTTCCACTGTTATATTGGTTACATATATATGGTCCAACCCTGGCAGCAAACCCCCCCAAAAAAACTGTGCTTACTTTCCACCCAACGCCCCTGACTTGGCATTTAACCCCCGATCCCCCAAAAAATCCCCCAATACCCCAAAACCCCAAAACCCCGTCCCCTCTCGGCCCACATCCTTTTTCCTGATTACACGTTTCCCTTTTCCCCCCTATTATAGAAACCATGGGTACAACCCCCATGTAGAAAGTGAACCCCCTTACAAAATTTTAAATTCACCCCTTTTTTAAACAGGGGCATATATATCCCCAGAAACTATTAATCTCGCCCCATATCCCCCCTACCTCACCCCCCCCCCTTCCCCCCTTTTCCCAATGAGCCAAAAGGAAAAAGGGCTGGATCCCCATGCCCCTGCCCCCTGCCCCCCCCTTTAAATTTTTCCCGGGAAAACCAGCATACGTCTAAAAAACCCTTCAGCCTCAACTCCTTTCCCCTTAAATTTTGTTTTTGAAAAAAAACACACATCATTTTTAAAAGCCGCCCAAAATCCTCCAACCATACTCGTTTACCGTCAGCCTAGGTCATTACGTTTTAGTTAGACAATTAAAATGAAAGGGTGGCTTTCCCGTATGTTCGTGTCCTGTCTGTTACATTTTTGCTGCTTCTGTCTTTCCGTGCACTCTTGCCCGCCCCGGACCCCCCCCTTTCCCCGTGGATCCCTGCCCCTTCTTAATCACTCCCCCCCAATCTTCCCTGAAGTGAGCTGGTGTTATAACTCCTCTCAGATGAGCCTCCAGCTCTTTTTTTTGTGTACCTCAAAAATCCAATCAGATTTCCATCCCCTTTTGACTAGTTTCCACCTGTAGCAACTGCAACTGCCGACTTGACCCTGGGGCCTGGAAACTGCTCAATCAGGTCCTTCTAACCCTAGAAAATTTTTCCCCCTCTGTAGTGGGTTCTCCTCCCCAGGCACGCCAGGAAAGACTTAATCATCTTGTAGGGGGGTAGATAAAATCTTAGGTCCCCCCCTCTCCCCCCCCCCAGGCTGCTGCTAAAAACCCGGGTCTGTCTGGGGGAGATCCCAAAACCATGGGAGGTCACCAATTCTTTCCCCGCCTCCACTTCGTCCCCCCCCCAAATTTCCTTTGCCCACTGCACTCATAGTCTTCGGCTGGGGCCGCCAGAGCTCGTGATACTTGTTTCAAAGGGCCCCGGGATGTGCCTTACCACCCCAGCCACCTTTTTGGTAAAAGACCAACAGGCGAAGTTTGCATTGCCGCGTAGGTCACATACATCTGTGTCCTAAAATCCTCCGGAAAATACGAGGGAATAGGTCTTCTCAATGTCATTTGTGGTTAAGATCCGGGGGCAACCTGTTTTATTCTCCGTCCATCGGCCCCAAAATTATAGCATGCACCCCCCATATCGTTTGAAAAATCTCTCTTTCCAAAACGTCTGCCCCAAAAAAGGGAAAGTTGCAGATTTCACCAGGTGTAGTTTTTGAGGCATCCCAAGGTGTACTTCAGTCCAGTGTATGGTGATGCTGTTCTTTGGTACTGGGTCACCCTCCTTTCATACGCCTCCCTGGTCAGAACTTTATGAAGATTCTTGAAGCCATTAAGCCCTTTCCTTTTTAGTTCTTTATTTTTCAATGCCAAACGTGTCCCCATAATCGTTGGTAATAAACAGAGGGTTTTGTCGGTAATTGTCCCTTTAAAAAGGTTCACACCGGTGTTGCTCTCCTGGGAGCGGAGCCATCTTGGTGAAAACAGGAAGTTGCGCAAAAGAGAATGCAGGGCATTTTTGATAGGGTCCACATGGCCCGAGGCGATGAGGGCAATGGCTAAGAAAATTTCGCTATGCCCAAAAAATCAACCAGTTTTGTGACGGCGGAAAATAGCAGGGTTTGGAAACAACAAAGGGAGACTTCATCTCCACAGGGCATGACCTTAAAACTTCCTAAGTGGGCTGGATTAACAGAATCGAGTAAAATGCAGATTTAATTTCCAAGTCCCCGTTTGTGTTTTTTGTCATAAATTTTTGCCCCCCTAAAATTCTAATTTCTCAACTACTTTTTATTGCATTGTTTTATCAAAGACCTTTACCTCAAGTTTAATTGTGTTTAATATCTAAGAAACTATTCCTTTTTCACAATTTACACATCCTGTTTTATTTTTTTATTATAAACTGCCATAATTGTCCTCAATAATTCTACCTCACTTTAAGAAATAATCAATTGCCCCAAATTTTTTTCTAAAATCCCATTTTTTTCCAATTTACTTTAAACAATATTGCCAAATTATTGTAAAATTTTTTTTATTCCCATTTTTATTTTTTAATTTTTTTAAACTAGTATTTTCAACTACAACTTTTTATTATCCCTGTCTTCCTTTCTGTTTTTATAACAAGCATTGCCATTTTTTTTTTATAATTTTTTATTTTTCTTTTGACCTTAACTTGGCATTTTATCCCGTCAATTTAAATAAGTTTTACTCTGATTCTTGTAAAAACTTTATAAGACCTTAGTGCAAATTTCTGGAGTTTTGTGCCTTTTTTTTTTAAATTTTTTGATTAAATGTTGTACTATGCTCATTTTCGCCCTACAAGTAATACCCAATTCATTTATTGACCTAGTGCAAATTTCTGTGAGAGTTTGGTGCATTTTTTTTTTGTATTTTTATATTTTTAGATTAAACCCCGTTGTACGTAGCTCATTTTGCTCAATACATAGACTGTACCAAAGTATTTATTACACCCTTGTGCAATTTCAAGTTTAGAATTTGTGCTATTTTAATTTTTTATTTTTATATTATTAGTTTATACCTAGTTGTACTTTTGCTATTTCCCGACAACCAAAAGACAACATCAACTTTATTTTTTTATTGTGCTTTATTGTTTTTACCAAAATACTTTGTAGGTATTGTCCCAAAATTCCCCCCACTACGAAATCAGAATGAATCAAAACAAATCAGGATATAAATAAAAGATAAATTTAAACCCAGAAGTGATTGACACGTTGACCCTAATCTAAACCCCCAAAACTGCACCCAATCAAAACCTATTGGGAAAGTAAACTGCCTTTATTACAAACAAACAGCCAGCACTATCCTAAACAATTTTTCTAAAAAGTCTTCAGTACTTTAAACTCAAAAAGTCTTAAAAAAAACATATGATGACTCTGGGACTCCTTGAAACACTGAAAACACCCTTTCCTGCATTTTTTATGAGACCTGGCTTAAACGGGGCACAATAGATTCTACCCCCTACCAATTCAAAGTTTATTCTCTATAAGTTTCAATGTTGAATTTTTCGAAAATTTGGTTTTGTGTGGTTTAAGTAGTTAAATAATGATTACAGAGTGTACCCCTAGAAAGCTAGCAGGTAGGCTTTCAGGCGACTTAGTTTAAATTTTTTATTTTAAAAAATTACAAATTATGAGGTAGTTGGGTTTATGGCAAAGTGATAAAATACTATTTTTGTGAGTTTAGCAAGTGTTGCTTTTGTTTTTGGCACAGTAAATAGTTTCGTTTGGAGTATATAGGATTCATTTTTTTAAGTTTGATTTTAATTTTTCTGTTTTGGTAAAAATGGGTGGTGAGTGTAAGGGGAAACCAAAACCGGGGGTTTTTTTTGTATTTATTTGATGGGTGTACAGGGAGTAAGATGTTTTCTAATGGTAGTTTAAAGGGTGATAAAGTGTCTGCAGTTCTGAGTTCTAGGTAGGGGGGTTCGTTTTTTGGGGCCTTTGACATACATTGAATTTTTGTAAAAATTTGTTTGGCACGGGGATGTGTAGGAAAGTTTGTGTCTGGGTTTGCCTTTTGGGTTCTGTCACAATATCAGGAAGGTTTTAGGTAAGGTTGAATTTGGGGGTTTTTTGGTCTGTAGTTTTGATTGCCAGTAATAAGAGTGGAGTATGAACAGGGAGTAAGTTTTGTCTATGAAGAGGGGGGGGGGGGGGGGTGTTGCAAGGGAGCGCGATTAGGAGATTATTCTTACTGCGGCATTTTGTTGGGTTATTATTGGCTTTAGGTGTGTTGCTGCAGTTGGATCCCAAGCACAATTAGCTATAGGTGAGGTATGAGGAAAAGAAGTGAGTGGTATAGTGTCCCCTGAGAAGGGCATTTGCGGCAACGTAGTATAGTATCTTGGAGAGGATCTTCCCACTCCGATTTTGGATAATTTTTTGGTCTGTTTTGTGTTGGGGATATGGGTGGCTGAAATTCAGGTTGCTTGTCAAGGTATAGCCTAGGAATTGCCCTCATAATGTTCTGGCAATTAGAGTGTTGTCGATCTTAATGTTAATTTGTGCATATCAGCTTGCTACCAAAACTTAAAATAGTAGGTTTTGTCAGTGTTAAGCGTAAGATTATTGGCTGTCTTCCTAGTCGATATTTTGATCAGCTCCTCGTTAACTAATGGTTGTTGAGGGTGGCAAGTTTAGGGTGAGTGTTGACATAAGTAGCTGTTGTCAGCAAAGAGAATGGTGTTTCAGGTGTTGGAGATACGTTTGGGAAGATCATTGATGTATATGAGAAAGCTGGGGACAAGGGACAATTCCCTGCAGAAACTCCAGTATCAAGCTCGGGCGTGTTGTTGATGCTGTGTCTTTAATGGTGACCTACTGATTCCTATTAGTAAGGTAAGATTTGAAATAAGCAAGCACATGGCCTTATAGCTTATCACTGGTCAAGTTTTGTGGAGTAGGATGTCGTCGTTCTACTGTGTTCAAAAGCTTTTCTTAGCGTCAATTAAAAATTCCTAGTGGATATCCTTATTTTCACAATGCTGTGTAAGCAGTTCATAGCATTTTTATGATTGGCATCATTAGTGCTTTTTTTTTCCTGAATCCAAATCGGCAGTGGTTGGAGTATGTTTTGAGCCGTTATAAATGAATACAGTCTCCTGTGCACGAGTTTCTCAAAGATTTGGATAGTAATTGTAAGTTTGATATTTGCCTATAGTGTTTATTGTCTGGAGGGGTCTCCATCTTTTATGTATTGGTGTAAACTTGCCATCTTGCGTAGGTTTCGGGAAGGGTGATAGGGGTTTCTTATGTGGAATTGTTAAAAAAGTTATGAAAAGCATGCAAAAGGATATTGGCCGCTCGCTTGTACAGTAATGGTGGGACATTAGACAGATTCCCTGAGTTGTTTTTAAGTGACTTTATAATCTCGGTGACTTCCGAGGGCTCAGTTGGTGCAAGATAGAAGGAATTTGGGAAATTCCCATCTAGGATACACAGCAGTCCAAAACTGCAGACCATACCAAGTTGGGAGTGGTATTGCAATCTATTACTCTAAACAATTATCTTGTATTAGTACCACTTGCTTTAGTGATGAATATGGGGAATACATTTTTGCTAATTTTACAGTAAAAAACCTTAAGACACCTATAACAATCAGTGCCATTTACCGGATACCCCACACAAACATCCCAAATTTCAGTGAGAAATTAAAGGCACTAATAAACAGACAAATGAATAAGCACCACCTTCTCTTAGCTGGAGACTTCAACATCAACCTTGGTCTACCAGATGATCAGTCTGTAACTGATTTCATCAACAATATGAACAACACACTTCTCATACCAACAATAACTAAACCAACCAGGCTCACTGAGACAAGTGCAACCATAATAGACCACATATGAACCAATATACTAGCCCCCCTTAAATCAGGGATAATCACAGATAGCACTACAGACCACTACCCTAACTTCCTCCTGACAAACATAAGTAAACCACCACTTGAATACAAAAAAGTTCATTTAGACTCCATGACGAGGCCTCAGTAAGGAATTTCACAGCTGCCCTAGGGGATGTTGACTGGCCTACAGAATTCCCCAAAGGGCCCAATGGTATTGATGACTGGACAGACATTTTTGTTAACAAATTACTTAACTATACAACAAACATTGTCCTATAAAAACAAAACAGATCACAAACAAACGGCTTGGTTGCCCATGGCAAACCCACAGCATTCTGAAATCCATTGATAAGAAACACCATATAAAAGCAATATAGACAGGGCTTAATACACAAGAATTTTTAAACACTATTCTAAGTTCCCCAAAGTAATAAAGAAAGCCAAACAACTAAACTACCCAGTAGATTGACAAAACACTAGAGAGAATAAATAGATCTGGAAAAACACTCTCTAATTCGGGGGACCCACATGAAAAAAAAACAAGAAATTTTTCCTAACTAAACCTAATGAAACACCACGCATCCGACCGACACAGCTAACAAGATAAACGATTTCTTCTCAACCATAGGATCTAATCTCGCCAATAAAATCCCACATACCAATGCCCATGCCGGGGACTAACCTAGATGGGAATTCCCCAATTTTTTCATCCTCACACCCGGCCCCACGAAGCGCCCGAGATTATAAAGTCACTTAAAAATAACTCGGGGAATCTGTCTCATGTCCCACTATTACTGTTCAAGCGAGCGGCCCATGTCCTTTCACATGCTATTTCATTAGTTTTTAACAAGTCACTAGAAACTAGCACTTTCCCGAAGCTACTGAAGATGGCAAGGGTTACACCAATACATAAAGGTGGTGACCCTACAGACTTAAACAACTATAGGCCAATATCAAACTTACAATTGCTATCCAAAATCTTTGAGAAACTCGTGCTCAGGAGACTATATTCATTTATAACGGCACAAAACATACTCAACCCCTGACAATATGGATTCAGGAAAAATAAAAGCACTAATGATGCAATCATAAAAATGCTAGATCTGCTTTACACAGCATTGGAAAATAAGGAATATCCACTAGGAATTTTTATTGACCTAAGAAAAGCATTTGACGCAGTAAAACCACGGCTTTCCTATCAACAACTTGACCATTACGGTATTTTAGGCCATGCGCTTGCAAAATTTCAAATCTTTACCTTACTAATAGGTATCAGTATGCCACGATTAAAGACACAGTATCAACAACACGGCCACTTGATACTGGAGTTCCGCTGGGAAGTGTCCTTGGTCCCCTGCTCTTCCTCATATATATCAATGATCTTCAAAATGTATTCCAACACCTGAACCTATTCTCTTTGCTGACGACACGACTTATGTCATCTCTCACCCTAATCTTGCCACCCTCAACACCATTGTTAACGAGGAGCTGATCAAAATATCGACTTGGATGACATCCAATAAACTTATGCTTAACACTGACAAAACCTACTATATTATGTTTGGTAGCGGAGCAGGAGAAAGCGCAAATTAACAAATTTAAAATCGACAACACTCTAATTGCCAGACATAATGAGGGCAAATTCCTAGGCTTATACCTCGAGAACAACCTGAATTTCAGCACCCATATCCAACACATAACCAAAAAAGTATCCAAAACGGTTGGGATCCTCTCCAAGATACGATACTAAAATGCTACAAAATGCCCTTCTCACACTATACCACTCACTTATTTTTCCATACTCACCTATGCTATTTGTGCTTTGGGATCAACTGCAGCAACACACCTAAAACCAATAATAACTCAACAAAAAGCCGCAGTAAGAATAATCACTAAATCCCATCCTGGCAACACCCCCCCACTCTTCAAGATCTAAACTTACTCCCTGTTCAGTACATCCATACTTACTACTGGGGCAATCTACATCTACAGGACCTTAAATTCCAATATTAACCTTGGCCTAAAACTTTCTTGATATTTTGTGGCGAATCCACAGGCATAAACACCAGACACAAACATCTCTATGACATTCCCTGTGTCCGACTAAACCTTTACAAAAAATTCAATGTATGTCAAAACCCCTAAAATCGGGAACACCCTACCTGAAAACTCTAGAACTGCAGACACATTCATCACCTTCAAACTACCATTAGAAAACATCTTATCTCCTGATACACCCCATCAACTAACTACACGAATACCACCTGGTGGTTCACACTTACACTCACTCACCCATTTGACCATAAACAGAAATATTAATCTCAATCTTAAAATAATGAATCCTATGATACTCCAATACTGAAACTATGTACTGTGCCAAAACAAAAGCATTCACATTGCTAAACTCACAAACTAGTATTTAGTCACTTAGCCATAATACCAACTTACCTCATAATTTGTAATATTTTAAAATAAAGAATTAAACTAAGTCTGCCCGAAATGCCTAGCCATGCTTGATGTTCTAGTGGTACACTCCGTAATTATTATTTTTCTACATGTAAGCCACACAATAACCAAATTCTGTAAACTCAGCATTGTAATCCTTATAGAGAATAAACTTTGAATTGAATAATGGCGCTAAAGCTAACCTATGACACCGAGCTTCACTCTATCATCATTACTGATTCTATGTCATCATTGAAGGCTCTTGACTCATATAATAACTCCAATAACATGCTCATTGGAGAAGCCAGGTAAAGGTACTTAAATATCAGGGACAAAGGAATTAATGTACAGTTGCTATGGATCCCATCACACATTGGATTACTCCTTCATGATAAAGTCGATATGTTAGCCAGGAAGAGTACCCAGAAGGATAATGTAGAATATAACTTTGGTATAACTGTGTCTAGCATTAGGAATAATATTAGGAGAGAAGTAAATAATGAAAATGATTGTTATAGGAATGCAATTAGAAGCCTGAGTAGATCTGTAACCCACTATGATAACATGAACGTACATAAGTATGTTTATGGAGCAACGTGCATTGTGAACAGACTGATGTTGTAGTGGCCAGGCTTAGGCTTGGTTACAAGTACTTCTGGCAGTTTGGGAGACACACAGATGATGATCAAACTAAATGTAAATTATGTGATAAGGCATATGATCACTGTCTTGAACACTATACCTGGAGTTCACCTGGAGAGAGTTCCGGGGGTCAACGCCCCCTCGGCCCGGTCTGTGACCAGGCCTCCTATGTGCTTAATTGTCCACTTGGAAATATAAACACATATGCAATTTAATGTGATCCTCTACTGACAACGTTTCGCCCACACAGTGGAATTTTTCAAGTCACAAACATATCTGTTTGTGACTTGAAAAAAAAGCACGCTGTGTGGGCGAAACGTTGTCAGTAAAGGATCACATTAAACTGCATATGTGTCTATATTTCCATTGTGTCGGTATTTTATACCATTTATTTTCAATTGTCCACTTATTGAGGAATACAGAGACAGACAGTATAATAACCTATGTGACATGTCAAGATATCTTATTAATGAAAATAAGATATCAGATATACTAAGCAAATTTCCTAAATTTGCTTCAATTCAATTCAATTCAAAGTTTATTCTCTATAAGGATTACAATGCTGAGTTTACAGAAATTTGGGGTTTTTGTGTGGTTTTAAAAGTAGTAAAAATTGT
>NW_026503232.1:0-10843 GCF_026875155.1 Cherax quadricarinatus
ACTAGTTTTACAGCTTTTTTCGAAGGACCTTGGCTCATAGGTTATTTGTACACTGTAGTACAACATATTTGGACCACAGTGTGGTCTTTATCCGGTTCCAGCACGACCATTTCTGTTGAAGATATAATTTATAAATTTAAATATGAACACTTAGCTGATAAAAGACAGCAAATCGTCTACACAGCCGCCCCTGCAGACGAGGTCTAGAAGCTGTCGAAACCATCACAACATGGGCTGTCAAGAAAAAATAATTTGTAAGTATAAATTACCCCTAGGGGGTGTTATGTCAGCTTATTGCATTCACTGATGGCTGACGATGTACTTACTTGTTTGGACTCAATGGTCCGCATATCACCGGGGTTTATGATAAGTTTCTAACTCACGACTTTATACTCAACTGCGCAGTCAATAGTAGTACATCACGAGTTAGAACACTTACCTGGGTATATGTATCTGACCCGTAATTACGCCCGGATATCCGTTGAGTTGATTGAAGAATAGTGTTCTTTGAAGAATGTCGCACTACACTCTGTTGGATCGCAACACTCGTTGTTACACTGTTCATCAATAATTGTTCACACAAAGTTATCACTGGAGAAGCTGATCACACTTCTCTTAAGTGTTTATTGTGTTTGAGACACTTTGTTCACACTAACGCACAGATCAGTGTTCTTTGTTGGTTATCCTGGCGTCAGTGTCACTCGTAGAAGAGTCAAAGTTAATCTGGCGACTCCACACTGCCCCAAGCCGTCACTGCCCTAATACACAAAAAAAAAACGCTGACTTAGTACCTTGCATCCTTGTCACCTCCTCGATGAAGCAAAGCAGAATGTTTGTTTCTTGCTGTCTTAAGCATAGACAACAATGTACACTATTTTTACTATGGTAATAAAGTGGGAGCAGGATTTTCCTTAATTGTCCTGCTAAAGTAAGAATGTACTGTCTCTTATAAAAATACACTTTGCAACACCGCTGTAAGGAGCAGAGGTCATTTGACTACGTGGCATAGCATCTGTGATCAATTACTCACTCTAGCAGTAAACAAGACGCTCGCCCCTTTTGAGAGGGCTTGGCCCCTCAGGGCTGAAAGGGGCTGAGGGGGCTGAAAGGGCTGAAGGGGGCTGATACCCCCCTCCTGGAGAAAATTTCTCCACAAATAATACCAAGTCTCCATCTCCTTGGATCAAGTTTTTCTCGATAATACAAAGACTCCATCTCCTTGGATCAAGTTTTTCTCGATAATACAAAGACTCCATCTCCTTGGATCAAGTTTTTCTCGATAATACAATGACTCCATCTCCTTGGATCAAGTTTTTCTCGATATCAAATAATACAAAGACTCCATCTCCTTGGATCAAGTTTTTGGATTCTCCCCTCTGGGGGTAAGCATTCAAATGAACTCCTCCTATGGGGCATGGTACTTTCTCTTACTACAGGTCTAAACAAGTGTGACGTCACCCCACCTGTGTTTACTCGGCGGTCAGTGACGTCACATGATGACCTCACACATACAGGCTGAATCTTGTCGACTTCCCCCTATGTCAGTGACGTCACGTGATGACCACACACAGACCAACAGGCTGAATCTTGTCGACCGAACACATTATTTTCATTTATTTATTATACAACCAATACATTTCATATACATCCAACAAAAAAAAAATTCATTGAAAAAAAGGTACAAATCACTGACTAAAATCAACATATTTTTCTCTTTAAAAAATTCTATGCATTTTTGTTCTGGATCTTCGTCGTCACCATCTCAGCATTACACGTTTCATATACAACATAGGGAAAACATTTTCACTCTTAACCCAGGATAACCCAAGTAATTCCACATTTTTTCGTTAATACCCACAACAATTCACAATTTCTTTACAAAATACAACACAAGTCTAGATAATTTTCTCGTTTTAACTATTTCAACAGAAAAAGTCACCACAACACTTACAACTTATAACCACTTTTCGATAAATTCAATAGTCACAATTTTACATATTACGAAATTAATACGCACACACACACACACACACACACACACACACACACACACACACACACACACACACACACACACACACACCCCACACACACACACACACACACACACACACACACACACACACACAAAACACACACACACACACACACACACACACACACACACACACAAAACACACACACACACTTTCACAATATCTCTTAAGAAATATTCTCTCTTCGACAACCTTTATCATCTCACTACAGAACAACCCCAGATTACTTCGAACACTCTCATAAATCATTGAATACTCACAAAAATACCTTTGAACATTTCCAAACAACACTGAAACACTTCCAAGACAACATTTTGAATACTCCCAAATAAGATTTGACAGCTCTAATTTATCTACATTTACATATTTCATTAAATTACAACTCATCCCCCAAAACTCCTCCCTCATTCTCCAGATTTTTACAACAGTTTCACAAAAACTAACTCAGACACTTTACTTTGAACAACACCAAAAACACCATCAATTACCTTTGAATACTCCAAAAACATCATTCGAACACTGCCAAATCACCACTGAATACTCCCAGAACTCCTTCGTAAATTCTCTTGCACATCATTTGAACACCTTTAAAAACACCTTTGAATAGTCTCAAATACCATGTGAGTACTCCCAAATGCACCACTGAATACTATCAAAACAGCACCGAATACTGCCCAAACACCACCAAAATCACCATAAACTAAGATCAACATTACAGACTAACACCCATTTTCACACAAATCCTCTCAAATCACTATAACCAAGACGATCCCACTCACCTCCAACTAAGATATAACATGAGCGCAAAAAACATGAACACAAACCAAACACACACGAACACTTACAACAGAATCACCTCTTTTTCGGTATCTCTAGATCGACAACAACACCCACAACCCACATCACCCACATCCCACAACACCCACAACCCACATCACCCACACCCCACAATTTTTTCTCGTTTTAACTAATTTCATCAGAAAAAGTCACAGCAACAACCCACTTATAACATCTTTTCGGAATCTCTAGTTCGACAACAACACCCACAACCCGCAACACCCACAACCCACAACACCCCACAACACCACAACCCACAACACCCACAACACCCACAACACCCACAACAACAAACCCCAATTATAACATCTTTTTCGATATCTCTAGTTCGACAACAACACCCACAACGCACAACACCCACATCCCACATCACCCCAACCCACATCACCCACACCCCACAACACCCACAAAACAACCACAACTTATAACCACTTTTCAGCATCTCTAGTTCGACAACAACACCCACAACCCACAAACACTCACAACCCACAACACCCACAACAACAACCCACTTACAACATCTTTTTTGGTATCTCTCGTTCGACAACAATACCCACAACCTCATCACTTACCAATTTATTCACAATTTTTCCTCTTTCGATACAAATTTTTCCCCTTCTTTTTAAACTGAATCTTAAATGTAATAAACATTCCTCCCCACATTACTAAAATTATAATAAAATCCTCTCCATACCCATCTCCTTGTATCCACATAAATTGATATTATAGTCACAACATCTAATCATCTCACTACCCAACTACTGCGACATGTTTCAACACCCTCCATTCTTTTCCAATATATCATAACTTTTTACTTCTATAATTTCTTTTAAAATATTCACACATTTATCTTTTTTTTCAGTAAAATCCCCCCAATATTTCTTTAAATTTCTAATACAACCCTCCCCATACCCCTCTCCATCTCACCCGCATTTCTTCACATCCACTCACCCATCTCCCAACACATTTCACATCCACAAATGCATCTCATCACCCATCTCAAATCCACTAAAATCACTGTAACCAAGATATTCACAAAACTCTATGATCCTAAAACACACACACACACAACACAAAAACCCAACACACACAACACCACCACAAACACCTTCAAAACCCCACTCTCATACATCAACATTTGAACCCCCCTTTTTTTTAATACTCTAAAATATTCTTCTTTTACAACCTTATCTCCACCTAAGAAACCCAAGATGACTTCGAACACTCTCCATAAATCTTTGAAAACCCTCACATAAAGATAAATTTCTTTCGGATTTTAACCCGGAGGAAAGCCACCCGGGAAATAACCCGGCGGCGAATCGGGACTCTAACACCAGGGCCCTTAACTTTCCCCAACACCACACCAGTCACTAAACACCCATACTATTCTCAAATAAACAACAATATTAAAAACTTTCCCCAAATTTTCCCCCGCCGTAGAAACACCCCTCGTTTGAACGGAGCTTAAAACCACCAGCCACCGGGACCACCTTTACTTTTCCACAACACTAAAAAACCAGTCCTTGAATACTCCCAAAAATTTAACATCTTCAAAAAATTATCAACCTTACACTTTTCATTAAATACAATCACCACAATACCCCTCAGTCATCGATTATCTCATTACAAAAACACTAACAACACTATGACATGAGATACAAGGCAACACACCACACACACCCATTTATTTGTACAACCCCCAAAAAACAACACCCCATACCTTTTGTTTTACTCCAAAAACATCATTTGAACACTCAAAACACAACAACCCTTTGAAATCCCAAACACCCCGAAACTACCAAAACCACCACAAAATTCTGCCCCAACCCCCAACACTAAAAAAAGGGGAAACTAAGTCACACCACCAACCAACACCCATTTTATAGGAAACCCCTCAAATCACTTAACCAAGTCCCACCACCCAGACAATTAACGTGCCAAAAAAAAAAATTCTCTAAATCCATTGAATCTCCAAAAAACACCTTGAAACATTCCAAACACCACCGAAACCTTACAACAGGACACCACCACTGAAAACATAACATGGTTCACACCCCACCCCCCAAAAAAAAAAAAAAAAAAAAAAAAAAAAAAAAAAAATCCAACAACTATCATCAATGACCACCACCACCTAAAAACCACTAAGACGCAGAAAACACCCCATTTTATAAAATTCACCAAAAAATCACAATCCCCAAACTCCCCACTACCACCAACACAACAACCCACAGATAAGGTACCTTCCATGTCATCCACCCATCCTGTTTAAACTTGACGTCACACCCACTTTACTTCATTAACAAACCGAGAGATATTACTTGTTTCAACCTGTTATATCTCCAATATCTAGTCACCACAATCAGACTTTACCAACCCTATACCCCACCACTAGATCACACATTTTTGTACACATTGTACACACTCCCCCTCTTTCCCTCCAACTTACAACATTCGCAAAAAAAAAACTAACTCATACACTTAGAATGAGACATTACCATAATAACACACGACAAACTTTGAACCAACTCGAAAAACACCAAAACACCACTCAAAAAAAATACTCGGCACATCTTTTGAACCCTTTCCCAAAAACCCATCAAACACCCTCCGAATCTCCCAAAACATACTGTTACAACCAATCACCACTGAATCCACCAAAACACCTTCAAAATCATCAAAACTAAGTTTAGCCTCACCACCAACACCATTTTATAAAAATCCCCTCAAACACTATAACAGAACCCTCCCCTTTGGGCGCAAAAAAAAACATGAAACAAACACTTAGATATGACACCATCAACTGAACATATCTTGTACACACATAAATCTAAGAAAAACCACATCAACAAACACCCATATTCACTTACCTCAAAAACCACCAATATCACAGAAAACATTCATTTCTTATTAACATTCACACAAAAATCATATTTGTAAATATCTAAGCGCACTCACCTCACTACCACCAACACACGATGACACACCCCACAGGACCGGCGAGGTCACCTCCAGTGACGTCACACTCCCATCTGTGTTTACTTGGGGGTCAGTAACATCACACCCAACCCACCTTGTTTCAACCTGTTGTACCCACAATATCTGAGAACACTATAACCAAGACGATTAGCAGATTATATGACCCCACCACTAAGATCACAGAAAACACTCATTTTTATAAACATTCACACAAAAATCACGATCACCAATTCCATATCATGTTTACCATCATCTATCAACACTCATCACCAAGATCACCAAAAATCTAAGATCATTCACCTCAAAAGATTGGATATCAGATTGGAGGGAGAGGGTATGGAGGAGGTGAATGTATTCAGATATTTGGGAGTGGACGTGTCAGCGGATGGGTCTATGAAAGATGAAGTGAATCATAGACTTGATGAGGGGAAAAGGGTGAGTGGTGCACTTAGGAGTCTGTGGAGACAAAGAACTTTGTCCTTGGAGGCAAAGAGGGGAATGTATGAGAGTATAGTTTTACCAACGCTCTTATATGGGTGATGAATGTTGCAGCGAGGAGAAGGCTGGAGGCAGTGGAGATGTCATGTCTGAGAGCAATTGTGGTGTAATATAATCAGAGAAATTCGTAGTTGGGAAGTTGGGAGGAGGTGCGGGAAATTACCAAAAACTGTTGTCCAGGGGGCTGAGGAAGGGTTGTTAAGGTGGTTCAGGAAAATGTAGAGAGAATGGAGACAAACAGAATGACTTCAAGAGTGTATCAGTCTGTAGTGGAAGGAAGGCGGGTAGGGGTCGGCCTAGGAAGGTTGGAGGGAAGGGGTAAAGGAGGTTTTGTGTGTGCGAGGGGCTTGGACTTCCAGCAGGCATGCTTGAGCGTGTTTGATAGGAGTGAATGGAGACAAAGGGTTTTTAATACTTTACGTCCTGTTGGAGTGTGAGCAAAGTAACATTTATGAAGGGGTTCAGGAAACGGCAGCCGGACTTGAGTCCTGGAGATGGGAAGTACAGTGCCTGCACTCTGAAGGAGGGGTTTTAAAATGTTGCATTTTAAAAACGCAGTGTAAAGCACCCTTCGGGGCAAGACAGTGATGAGTGAATGATGGTGAAAGTTTTTTTTTTTCGGGCCACCCTGCCTGGTGGGAATCGGCCAGTGTGATAATAAAAAATAAAATAAATATATATATATAATCCTAGGTAGTAGGTTGGTAGACAGCAACCGCCCAGGGAGGTACTACCGTCCTGCCAAGTGAGTGTAAACACGAAAGCCTGTAATTGTTTTAAAATGATGGTAGGATTGCTGGTGTCCTTTTTTCTGTCTCAAAGAACATTGCAAAATTTCAGGTACGTCTTGCTACTTCTACTTACACTCAGGTCACACTACACATACATGTACAAGCGTATATATACATACCCCTCTGGGTTTTCTTCGATTTTCTTTCTAGTTCTTGTTCTTGTTTATTTCCTCTTATCTCCATGGGGAAGTGGAACAGAATTCTTCCTCCGTAAGGCATGCGTGTTGTAAGAGGCGACTAAAATGCCGGGAGCAAGGGGCTAGTAACCCCTTCTCCTGTATATATTACTAAATTTGAAAGGAGAAACTTTGGTTTTTTCTTTTGGGCCACCCTGCCTCGGTGGGATACGGCCGGTGTGTTGAAAGAAAGATATATATATAATATCTAGGTAGTAGGTTGGTAGACAGCAACCGCCCAGGAAGGTACTATCGTCTTGCCAGGTAATTGTAATACTAAAGCCTGTAATTGTTTTACATGCTGGTGTCTTTTTTCTGTCTCATAAACATGCAAGATTTCATGTACGTCTTGCTACTTCTACTTACACTTATGTCACACTACACATACGTACAAGCATACATATATACACACCCCTATGGGTTTTTTGCTATGTTCTTTCTAGTTCTTGTTTATTTCCTCTTACCTCCATGGGGAAGTGGAACAGAATTCTTCCTCCGTAAGCCATGCGTGTTGTAAGAAGCAACTAAAATGCCTGAGCAAGGGGCTAGTAACCTCTTCTCCTGTATAAATTACTAAATTTGAAAAGAGAAACTTTTGTTTTTCTTTTTGAGCCACCCTGCCTCGGTGGCATACGGCTGGTTTGTTGAAAGAAGAATATATATATATATATAATATAATATATATATATATATATATATATATATATATATATAAAAAATATATATATATATATTTAAAAAAATATTATATATATATATTAATCGTAGCAGTGGGTTACTAGGTACTTCTTGTTTCAGTAGTCTAATGATGCCGTAGGTGATACTGTCCTCCCTAGAGGATGTAGCTTTGCCCCTGGTGTGCTACATCCCCTCTCCCATCCCCGGGTAGGTTTCTGGTCTCGACTATAATAAGAGTTGCCAGCTTTATCTGGTGACTTCATGTCCAGGGGAAACATTTTCTGCTGTTGAAGATGATGCTGTTGTTGGTTATGTTGTTGCTGGTTATTATTATTATTAAAGATTAGCCGGTATTCTCCCGGCCCGGGCCTTTTCCAAGTGGTGGCCCGGCCTTGGCTCCCTCTTTAGGGAGTGTCTGAGACCTAAGTCTCCCATGGGAGGAGGGACAAGTACTCCTCATCTTTGGGACCAACTATCCCCAGGGCCCGCCAAAAAGCTAGCCTCTCTGGTCTGGGCCCTCCCCCCCCAAGAGGACTAATGGGAATGACAGTCTTATGAGCTAAAGGCTCGGGCTCAGGCACCTACCCATCCTAGAAGGCTGGGCATGTGTCGATGGGGGTTGTTTTCTGGTTAGTTTCCCCTTCATTTTGCAGAGGGCCACAAGTACTCAAGGGGTACTAACACCAGTGACTAATTTTCCCTTTCTGACATTGGCAACATTCATTTCTGTACTGGCCTCCCCTTGCCCCAAAGTATCTTCTAATAAACTTAGTTTGGTTGCTGAGAAGCCACAACCGTTTCGTGGGTCGCGTACATATAAATGTTTTTTTTTTATAATGCCCGGGGCAATTTTAACCCCTAAGTAATAAGACACCCCCATGACTGTTTTGCATAACTGCCCGTACTCCTCACTTAACCTTATGGATTCTTGATTACAGTTGATTGCACCTCAATTGGCACTGCCCATCTTAATCTTGTTATTTCGCTAAAGGACCCCCAAGGAAACGTTTTCTTTTTTAACATCCCCCAGTTTCCTCTGTATTCCTGGGGCCTCTAGTTTAATCTAATTCCCCGGTGTCCACTAGGAAACTCCACTCTGGCACGATATGTTCTATGTTTCTATTCGGCAAGTCTCTCTTAACATTCTGGCTCTCTACTAGTCCCATTCCTGAATCATACCATCTTGATCTATCCCCTCAGTGACTCAATTTCTTAACCAAATTTCCCTCATCACCGACCTGCTCACTAATCACTCCATTCTGATTCGTCGTAGCACTGACTCTTCCCCTATTGACTTTCCCCCATTGACTTTCCCCCTATTGACTTGCTCCCCTACTGAATCGTCCACTACTGATTCGCTCCCTACTGACTTATTCTACTGACTCTCCTCCTATACAGACTCACTCCCTCCTGCTGATTAGCCCCTACTGACTTTCGCCCTCTACTGACTCTCGCCCCCTTCTGATTGGCTCCCTGCTGACTCTCCTCCCTACTTGCTCACCCTCCTTACTAACTCGCCCTTTTATTGACCCTTGCTCCAATTGACTTGCCTCCTCAATGGCTTACTCGCCTCCCCATTGACTCACCCCAGTAACTCACCCCCACTGACTGCCCCCACTGACTCGTACCCCTTACTGACTCGCCCCACAGTCTCGCCCCTTTCACTCATACTCTGGCCCCCTACTCTAACTCTCCCCTCTCACCGATGGCTCTGCTTAGGTACCCAACAATTGCACAACTTATGGTTATAAATGGTTTAGAGCAGGTAGGTCCAGCCTTACAACTATTAGATCAGTGATATGGCCTTGGGGGACCTGGAGGACAGAGAGAATGTAAATGTAGTTTACACGACGTGTGATAAGTCAATAACGGAAAAAGTGGGTAACAATGTGTTCTAACAAATAGAACACAAGAGTGAAAGTAAAGCAAGTTAAGTCAGAGGCGGCCACAGTGAATAGCTTTGTTACACAAAGTACATTACTCACCCCCATCCCTTTCTTCATCCTCATGTCTGACATAGATATGAAAACTATAGCTTTGTGTCGTCCTTTGCTGACGATACTAGAATTTGCGTGAGTGTTATTCATTTAGAACACCGCAAGACTCCAAGCACATATAAATCAAGCCTTCCAATGGGCTACGGAACACAATATAAAGTTCAATGACGAAAAATATCAATTACTCTGCTATGGAAAACTTGGGGAAATAAAAACTACATCAGAATATAAAACAAACTCTAACTACAAAATAGAGCGGAAAACTAATGTGAAGGATTTAGGAGGGGTATTGTCGTTATCATATCTACTAATAAAATGACTGGATAAATAAGAACTTTCAAAACAAGAGAAACCAATCCAATGATGATTCTCTTGAAGCCACTTGTTCTCTCTAAGCTGGAATAATGTTGTATACCAACTGCCCCTGCCTAAGCAGGTGAAATACCATATGTGGAGAAATTATACATTTGTTACTGGTACTGTTTTAAGTCGTCTGAATATGGAATGCAGGAGAGAAAGATGCATCATTATTTACACCTTTGAAAGTCCTCGAGGGACTGGTCCCAAATCTGCACACAGAAATCGCCTAATAAAGCAGGAAGTGCAACATAACCCTAATGAAAAACAGAAATGCGTGAGTGCAAGAAGAAATAACACAAAACATGGCAGGGGCCCAAAACTGCTCGATGCCTCCCAGCATACATAAGGGAGATTACCAATAGACCCCTGGCTGTCTTTACAACAGAGCTCGACAGATACCTCATGTCAGACTTAAGCAGCGGGACTGTGGATCGAATATTGGACTGAGTGCAGCCTGCAGTAGCAGCCTTGTTGATCAGGTCATGTTACAAGTC